>JANAVB010025196.1:52438594-52526094 GCA_029216955.1 Iris pallida
AGTGTAACTTTAGACAGTGTAGACAGTGTCGTGTAATTGTCCCGAGATCGATCACATATCAAAGGTACTTCTAACAGTTGGAGAAAGTATTTTGTGTCTATTTATTTGCTATTGGTTTTTCCGTATTTCCTGTTTATTTTCAAAAACATGTAATTGATGTCTAACCTCTGTTGTATAGTCATTTTCTTTATTTGAGATTGCATTCAGTAAATTGTACTCGTTCCATTCCTGAATGGAAACCAACATTTTTTAGATTAGTCGAGGATTCATTTAGCTTGGGGAGTGACGGAAATACTCGCAGACAAAAGCCTAGAGACTAGCTAGATAGTTGAGTTGTAGTCATTCATTTATTTGTACAAGTTTATATTTTTCTATAAACGTAAAACTTGTGATCAGTGTAAGTTAAATTAATTATGTGAATGAGCATTATTTGTGATTTTGATCTTCATGGCCGTGACAGCGTTCTACCGTCGACACTGCGGCGTAGGCTGGCTTGGACACGTCTCGTATCCGTTTAAAAAAAAATGGGTGCGGGTCGTGACAAGTTTTTGTGGTGGCCCATGCAGGTCTGTCTTCGCAAATCATGCGAACTCGTGATAGTACTTAAGTTAGTTGTACTATTGCGAGCCTGCGACTAGAACATGCTCATTCACGAACAAGGATTAATTTAATTGAATGACTAGGACTAGGAGTCCCTTATACAAATTTACCGATGGGTAGTCTAGGCTATGCAATGTAGATGAGGGTTATTGATTTTGATAGTTGTCATATCTCCATAAGTACATTATTACCTCTTGATAGGACGATATGAACCAATGTGGATAGGTTATTCACTTGGTGAGACAAGGCTTCCTAGAATTAATGATCTAACCTTGATAAATTATTCAATTCCTTCTCTTACCTCTTTGGATATCCTCATCATATCTTAGTCCAATTGCCTATTTAGTTCCTATTTTGCCCTAAGAATGATTATTTTTTAAAATTTTGATTATGTTACCCATATACGAACCTCGAGTTAGTTTCGATTCAAAGTTTTTCCTCCATGGTTTGAATACACATGAAATAAATACTAGAGTGTTCGTATTCCTTTGTCTTCAGTTATTTTCTCCCGGTTCAATCTTTTATTGTAGGGGTTATGACTGATAGGACAAATACTTGCGCTTTATTTCATAGTCAACTTGTTTGAATCTCTAGAAGCTCAGGGATTATTATAGATATAGTTAAAGGAATATTAGTTAACTCATAATGGCGGGACAGCAGCGTACTGTGGCTATATATTCGAATTTTGGAGACTATGGATTCATTGCAGCCAGCAGCGCACTGGCGAGGCACGACCCTTAGAATTGAAATTAGTTTAGGAAAATATTGGTTATAGAATATTGCTAAAACTATGGCTAGTAGTCCTCGTTGATCGTAGTTACCCTTGAGTCAATATTGGGTAGAGATTAGAAATGGTTGATCTTGTATCACATCTGAATCATGAAACCAAGGGTTTACCACAGCCAGAGTATACGGGTGGGGCATAATCCGCGGTGAAATAATTTCAGACATGATTACAAGTTTAGGATACTGTGGAGGATAGGACAATGCCATGTATGTCCCATAAGATCCAAAGTCAATACTAGTGGAAGTTCTGTGAGTTGGATAGCGTGTCTCCTAACCTAGTAATCCGTGGTCCTTGTGACCTATTGACGAGATAATTGACTGACGCTAATAGGTTTACCTTGAATATAGAATTTGGAGGACCATAACCCATTAGTCGACCAATGACTTATGGATAAGAAGATAGGAGGATGACCGAGTAAGCAAGAACACCAGCTGAAGTTTGATTCTCTCAAAACTTGAACTACTTGTGCCCTTTCAAAATTCTCACATACTTGTATTTTGACTATCTTGACCAATGCTGCTATTATAGCCTAGTTTTTGCAAGCTTACTCTTTTATCGAGCTTGATTCAAGATATATGTTTATTGGGGACGCCTGCTAACATATTGTCTAATCAGAATCAGTGTATTATGGTCTGATCAACCATGATGCATTTGGTTCGCACTTTATTTAATTATCCTATGTGGATTGAGATATCGAGGTATCTATGATCTCATCCGCGACTGCATTGACAATTCCTCTTAAATTATACATTTACCTTTGAATCACGAAATTGTATTCAGTGACATCTCCCTTGAACTCTAATATTTTTGTCTTCCACTGATTTGGAAAGACTGAAGCTCATAATCGGTAGAGAGATACAGAGTATTCCCCATGGCTATGATAGTTGTATACGCAAGTGTAGCTACCATCGACCAGCCATGTGATTGAGTTATTCATTCTCCTCTCGACCCTCAACTGCTATTGGGTCCTTCTAGCCATCTGAATTTAAGAACGATGAGGGTTTTACCCTTAGTCAAATGCCAACCTAGAAGATTATCTATTCTCAAGGAACCAAATGGCGTGAGCCTCTAATTATTTTCTTGAAGCTTGATTTAACTAGAAACCTTGTGACAATAGTCTGGCAGGTTTGACCCCAAAGGAAATTTGCGACTCAGTTGTTAGAAATCTTTTCACATGATGTGCCTTAGAGTTGGTTACCCAGTCGACAACTCTTGTATACTGTGGACGAGTAGGTCATTCTATTTTATCAACCATGTGCCATCGTACACACTCGTTTTCCATTTATTAAGGAACGACCCTTGGCTTGACTTACATCTACTGTATCCTGTTACGCCGTACATTACCCTTCATTAACAAAAGTCGAGGTGCAATACTCGGACTTTGAAATTCTTCTACCCCATTATTCCTAAAACCATATCCTAGCTTCTAAGGTGGGTAGACTGTAAGCCTCCAAAAATTTTGAGATATACGAGGATTACCGATTGAATAGAATAATTTCCACTGAGATGATAATTAGTATCCCATGGACTCCCACTTTCTATTTAGATCATTTGTGTCCCCGGCCGTGCCATTAATATTCGGAACACGAGACCAACTGTTACCTCCCAACAAACTTCATATGCAAGGCTTAGACGAGTCCACCTTCATCTAGGTATATCATGTCCCTCTTAAACACGTTCCCTTGTACTCTATTTTTATGGTACGACTTTTAGGTCAAAAGGACTAGCTATAATCCTTACCATAATGTCGGTATACTTCTCGACTTCCAATAGAGCCTCAACCTCGACTCAATTCATTCGACCCAATATATGGCTGTGATGTACTCAAAGCCTACTATGCACATGTCACCAGTGCGCCACTCAATTGTGCCCCTCTCGTGCAAATACAAAAGTCAATAAAGACGCATTTTGGGGTTTATGAATCTAACTAACCAACCTGACTGGCAATTAGTTCAATCACTTGGGAGGAATCCTATTCTAGGTTACCCTAACCTAGTAGAAATAGTTTTAACATAGGGATCTTGTCCAGTCCATATAGATTAGAATCCAAGGATTATCCAACCAACGATTGATGTCCAACCAGGGAACCCATTAAGACCCAGTAAAAATCCATCCATGCATACCACTATATTTGGACTATAAAATCGAACTATTTAAAATAGGTCCCTATACCTATTATGTAGTTCCCACCTCTTAGAATGTGAATTCATTCGTAACCCTTAACCCATTTACCTGGAAGTTGCAATACGATATTGTATTGCATTTATATTCCTTGCTCGTGCGTTTAAATAACCACTAAAAAGATCACAATCTTGATTTCTCAAATTCTGTTCTATCATAGAACCTTGTTTAGAATTTCGAGAATGAAATTTTCGTATTTCATGGATTGCAAGACCTTCTGAAAAACAAAGGGTTCTTAGACTTAGCAAGTGACTGCACTAGAGTAGCCCAATCTAGCAAATAGGTCAAGGGCTCATAAACTTTCTTTCTATCTGTATCATTGGATACTCTCTACCGCTCGGGAAACTTCATACTCGTTCTCGATTATTTTTCCTTATCTTCCGGTCCTTCCTATTGTAGAGTGACGGATGGTCATGTTTATTAGAATTTAGCAATATTTCTTAGCTACCTGTGTAAATTTATTGCATGTTAGATTTTGGGTGGTTTGATAGATAGGAGAGGATTATAGTGGCCATAAGCGATAGATATCTATTGGTAGAAATTTTAGCAAGTAGTTGGATGATTTTAAAGTTTTAGTGACATGAGATTTGAGGGAGTAGTGTGACCAAAGGTGGGTAGAAGTTCTCGGGGTTTCGTAGTTACAAAATGGCAATGAGGAGGATATAAACTATTTTTGGAGGAATTAAAAATTCGAGGAGATTAAGGTAATGGTAGATTTCCTTTTTGAATTTAAGGAATAGTTATGAATTAAAATTTCGAGGACGAAATTATTTTTAAGGTGGGTAGATTTGTAACCCCTCTTTCCAAAATTTGGATAATATATATTTTATTTATTTATTTGAATTAAATGGTGATTTTTAGATTTTTATAAATAATTATTTAGTTAATTTTTACGATAGATGATTTTAGCCATAGTGGAGTTTTGGAGTACAAGGCGACTAGAAATCGTGGCACGGATAGTGCAATGGCGTGCTTTAACTAGTGCGTTAGCCCTGATAAGGAAGGCCGAGCCATAGTGATGTCCTAACTAGGAAAACCAAGCCAAGTTGTGACTTAACCCTTACAGAGGATTTATTTATTCATTATTTATATTATTGAGTTTTAGGAAACCTGGTTATACCGAATTAGTCCGGACTGGACCCGAACTGAGCCCGAGCCCATGTAGTCATGCGGCATCCAATAACATTCGTGTTGATGGAATTTGATATGAGGGTGTTGTAATTCTTTTAAGGATTTAATGAATATTTTCTAGTATTCGTAATTAAATATTATAAATATTAATATTAGTGATATTCGGTGACTTTTGCATAAAATAGGTCTTCGTACATTTTGGGATTTTTAGACTGCAGAATGGTATATATACGCCATTATTGTTTTATTGAAATTCGTTATTATTATTATTTATTATTTCATTGAGGTTATTAGTATATAATATTATTTTATTATTAATGGTTATATTATTTTGTCAATTAAATATTATATATATATATAATCACGTATATATATAAAAATAGGGCCTACGCTAGGAATAGATAATATTGGGGTTTTATTTAGATTTGATGGAGATATTATATTGGTATATATATATATATATATATATATATATATATGAATAAAAATATATATATATATATATATATGAATAAATATATATATATATATATATATATATATATATATATATATATATATATATATATATATATATATATATATATACACATATATATATGTATACAAGTTTATTAATATAAAAAGAAGAAGAGAAGCAACACTGTTCCCTTGCGGGAACAGTGGACCCCTAGTCTTCCCATAGCAGCAGAACCATGTTCCCACAGAACATTCACCCAAACCCGACCCAAGTGCAATATGGTGAAAACACATATATGTATGTATATATATATATATATATATATATATATATATATATATATATATATATATATATATATATATATATATATATATATATATATATTGTGAACGAGAGAGAAAGAGAATTGGGAAGCCGAAACCCTAAACTATCGTGCGCCACGCCACCCACGACCCATCCCTGACGCCTGGGCGCACCTCTGCGCGCCACCGCCATGCGCCGCCGCTGACGGCTATGCGCGGAAACCGCCCGCGCACGCGGATTAACAGAGCAGTCCCAGCGGGTGAATGGCTGACTTCACAGCCGGCTCGCGACCTACTCGCTCGACGTTTTTCCGATCCGATTTCTCAGGTATGCCCATAACATATACGCCTTCGATTCCTGTCAAATAGTTTTATTTTAGATGATCCAGAATCTAGGAAAATCGAGTCGAAAAGTTGACGAAAAATCTGTTCTAAAACAGAGCCAAGAACAGTTCAAACACTCAACTTGGCGTCGATTTTCCCACCAATCTATTCTGCGAATCAGCAAACTTTCTGAATAGAAGTTAAACCCAACATGTAGGGCTAGAGAAACCTTTTTACAGAAATCAATTTTGATCACTGTGCGCCGAGAAATCGGTTTCCCAATATTGAGAAAAACCTGTTTTAAAAACCATAAAAATTCATCCACACGACGTGCGTCCCGCCAAACCGGGCGACGTGGTCACGAACCGAAAGCATCAAAAGCTGCTTAATGGTTTCATGGTCGTGTGGGCCTTGACAGAATTCAAATTGGTCGCGTGTGCACGACGAATTTGATGCGTATCCGTCGAAATCCACCGTATCGGCCTCTGTGCAAATTTCTTAATTAGTTTGTGCACGTTCATCAGATCGAGACGAAACTTGTGCCAGCAGGACCGTATCATTTTTCTGGTCCTGTATGCCAAGTTTGGTCCAATTCTGAGACAGTTGATCGAATTGCCGTTTTGCGGGCCCCACGGTCGGATTCAACGGACGATTTTGTGCATAGCCTGCCGGAATCCAACTCTGGACATACGGTTGGGTTCGTATTGGAAAACTGGATCCGTAGACATGTAGTTTGACAACTTTAAAGATCGTTGACTCAGGCACATTTTTTGGTACAAAGCGGGTCCAACGGCGGACACCGTTTTGGCCCAAAATTACCGTTTTGCCCCTGTGTCCAGAATTGGACTTAAGGACAGGCGATCCTAGATATTTTGACTATTCTAAGAATATTGGTAATGTTTATTTCAGCTTTCGGGGACTGTTGTACGAGTTTTGACTATTGTGGCATTCTTAGTGGTTCAGATTATCGTTTACACCAGCACAGGACCACAGACGAGTATAGTTTATTGTCTGCATTTTGATATTGATCTTCACAATATTTCATTGATTGGTCATTGATTATGTAATTTTATATTCTATTATAAATTGTTGAGTCGGAAATGTGGAGTACTAACGATGTGTGATCTGACCTTAGACAGTGTAGACAGTGTAGACAGTGATTTATTATTGCAAAGTAGACAGTGTAGACAGTGATTTATTATTACAAAGTAGACAGTGTAGACAGTGATTTATTATTGCAATTAGACAGTGTAAACAGTGATTTACTATTACAAAGTAGACCATATTTTTTTATTGTATTATTTGATGTAGACAGTGTAACTTTATACAATATAGACAGTGTAACTTTAGACAGTGTAGACAGTGTAACTGTAGACACTGTAGACAGTGTAACTTTAGACAGTGTAGGCAGTGTCGTGTAATTGTCCCGAGACCGATCACATATCAAAGGTACTTCTAACAGTTGGGGAAAGTATTTTGTGTCTATTTATTTGCTATTGGTTTTTATCACGACCCGCACCCTGTATAGGGGCACGAAAAGTGGATGCGTCCAGCCTACACCGCAGTGTCGGCGGGTAGTAAGCTGTCCTAGGTTACTAACTAATCTCATGCAGTGAATATAAAGTACTTGTCCAGATATCAGCTCCGAATGGAGGACAAGTAAAGGATAAGATATACTCAATCACAGTCTAAAACACGATAAGATAACACAGAAGTTATACCTAAGGAATTAAAGACAACAACAACTAACTACTAAAATAATACAACAATGTCTCAAACAAACTTAATACAAACTCAATATCTTAACTTTAATACAACAAGTCAAAATATGAAAGCTAAAGTAGTCTACTAGCTAATCTCCTGAATCACTCCTGAGAGTCGGAACCAAAGGTAGCTAATCCCTCGCCAGGTCCATGGTAAGTAGGGCATGAGTCCTCAGGATTATCATCTATAATATTTTTAACAGGTCCAATCAGGACAGGAACGAGTACAACTCATCTAGAAAAACCCAAGTAAATGACAAAGAACTATAAAGCAGTTATAGACAGTTTTATTGATGAGCATGGCAGTTTTATATAGGTAATGATGGCATAGAGAAACAGTAAGATACACGAAAAGAAAGATAACTAAAACAAGAGAAGAATCATGGCAATGAAGACTGTAATAAAAGCTAACTGAACTAGAATAACATGTATGAGTCCAGACAGTACGATATAAGTCTAATGTAATCCCAGTGTGAGTCCAGTCCATATAATCCGATACCAGATGATTTTCAGTACAAGATGAGTCCAACAGTGATCAATGAAATCAGGGTGAGTCCAACTATGATCTAACAGTGTATTTTAAAATACCGAGGTCGACATGTAAACGGCTGTAGGTATCAGGTACATCTCTCACTGATCGGGCAAGAGATGGCTATGCTTCCGGTAGATTCCAGTGGGAGATTCAGATTTGGGGTATGTCTACATGTCTTACTCAATATTTCCCCGCCCAGCAAGTGAATCCAAAATTGACAAAAGAATCGAGATGAGTCTGGCCAATACATGATGATTCCAGAAATGATTCCGGAATGATTCCAATGACTCCAGTAATAGAGGCCAGCAAGTAAGGTATGTGTCGATACATGAATCCAGAAATATCCATACGTGTTGATACAGAGAATCACATAGAACTAACTAGAACTAAAATACAGTAATTGACAAATAAATGAGAGAACTATCAGAGAATGTACTCGCCTGATACTCTGAAAAGAGTAGTATAATATCAGATGTCTGTACCAGGGTCACAATGTCCTAAAATAGAGCAATATAGTTATGACATATCCAAAATGAAGGTAAATGAAATCTACAATGCAATCTATATGAATTCTAAGCCAATCTAGGTCAAAGTCAAACTTGGTCAACTCTTCAGTCAAACTAAGTCAAATTAAGTCATACTAGGTCACAAGAAGTTAAACTAAGTCATACAAGGTCAAACAAGGTTAAACAAGTCTAATCTAGGTTAAAGTCAACTCTTGGTCAAACATTCTAGCCAAACTAGTCAAGTTATCTAGGGTTTAGTCAATAATGGTCAAACTAGGTCAAAGTCTAGACTAACTAAGATTTTGGTTAATTATAGATTAGTCAATAAGGTAATTAGGTCAATGGTCAACTATCTAAGTCAAACTCTATAAGGCTAACTCAAAACCAAACATAGACTAACATGTCTTAGGATACCTAAGATTCTATACCACAAAGCTAAGGCATAACCAATTATCTATACAAAGTATATCACACATAAATATATATATATATAATACCAACCTTAATCCTATAATCAAGCTAATCCCATACTCCAACTCAAGTCATGACTCAACTCTAAGTATTCCACTTAACCCCATACATATCTTAATCTACATAGGACTACCCTCATAATCCATATGGTTAACCTAATCATCTAGTTAGGGTTTAGTCAAACCTTAGTCAACTAGTCCTTCTATGTTCATCTAAGCCATCTCTAGGTTAATTAGGTCATGGTTGACCTATAGTTGACTTTGGTCAACAATGGTCAATTATCTAGTCAAACTAGGTCTACTAGTCAAGTTAGGTCAAACATGGTCAGACTAGTTAAACTAGTCATTTTAGGTTAATCCTAGTCAATTCTAGGTTAATTAGGTCAAGTTTGACCTAAGGTTGACTTTGGTCAACTCTAGTCAAACAAGGGTCAACTAGTTAGGTCATGGGTCATTAGGTCTATTAGGGTAGCCCCTAATGGCCATAGGCTAATGTCTATAACCCATAGGCCAGTAACTTATAGGTTCTATGTAAACCTATATCTAAAAAGTATAGTATCACATATCTATACATAACTATATATATATATACAAATATATCAAAAATATATATATATACTAATATATACCATATATATATATCTACATAACCTATATACATATATATACAACATACATATATACATATATATATATAGAGAGAGAGAACAATAGAGAGAGAGAGAGATGTGAGAGGTAGTGAAGGGTTAGGGTATGAAGGGGTTGGGGGACTGAGTTCAAACTCAGTTTCAAAAACTGAAATAGGCCACAAAACACACACACACACACATGCATACACTAACACACACACCCATATATACATATATAGACACTCACATACACTATACATAGACACACAACTCATATACACATACACTCACATATACAATGTATAAATACACAAATACATATATATATACTCAAAAATCGAATTGAAATTCAAATATAAAACCTGAAAAATATACTGAAATGGGAACACTGAACACAGTGAGGATATTTGGGGGAAATCCGATTTCAAAGCCCAAAACCTAACTAAGATGCCCATACAGTGGTTGGTAATCGTGCCCTAGGTGTGTACGTGTCGTAGGTGTCCCCAGGTGTGCACCACGACAAGACACGGCGTGTCCAGGTATTAAAATACCAAATCGGGTAAACAGTTCAGTCCGCGTCGTACACGAGTTCATGTGTCTCGTGGACACGACACAAGGGTCTAGAAGTCTCGTGATCACGTGGGTAGATTCGCCTAGGGTTACTCTAAGTGTCCAGTACCCTGAATCGAGTCGGGGTCGTGTCGTGTCCGAGTAAGAGAGGCGTATAAGAGCCTCGAGTTCGTGTTTACAGTGTCAGTGAGTGACCAGTGCAGGCGATTTTGTGTCCGATACGACACGTGGTCGCATGAAACTTTGTGGGTAGGTTGTCAGAGGGTGCCCCTACCCTCGTGCCAAGTGGCACGTGTCCACGTGTTGGGTCGTGTTCGCAATCAGTGTCGAGTAGCAGGACAGCGTGCACAGTCTCGTGCGCGCGTGTCGGCCAGTCTAGGGCCACGTGTGCAACCTATGGTGTCATGGTCGTGTCCTAGGATAGGTGGGGTGTCAGGCACGTGTCCAAGTTCCTGTATCGTGTCCACGACACGTGTGGACACGACACGAAGTGTCACCAGTGGGGTTTAACAGTGTGCACAGTGTAGTGTTTAACAGTGTGTTCGTGTCCAATTTGGATACGGATACGATACGATTTCGTGCTCAGTCAACTAGGGTTGTGTCCTACAAGCCTAGGGCTACCCAAAAATGTATTTTATTTTAGAAAATAACAACTTTCAAACCATAGTGACATTTCACCAAACACTTAATTAAACACACAGATACGTGTCCGATACGGACACCAAACCAAACCTATTTCCTACAAAACTTGACCCACAGCTAGGGTATACTATATGCATGCAATTATGAAGAGAAAACACAATATTAACTAGGTTTGAGGGTATTTACCTATGAGTGCAAAATCCTCAATAATAGGCCTTTTTGAATGAAAACCTCCTTCAACTCCCAATGTCCAAAGCTTCACAAATCCTTGCTAGCAAGCCATAACTGGTATCCTCTAGTGGGGAGTCCAATGCAAGAAACTAGGCTCAATTTGGAGCTAAAATGGCTAAGTGGAAGGTTGAAGTTGAGGGAAAAATCAAGGTTTCAAAGTAATGAAAATGGAACTTTTTGTGAAGGGGTGTACATATATAGAGGGGGTGGTCCTATGGCCAGCCAAGGAGGTAGGGGGGTGTCCTTGGGTTGCTTCAAGGTGAAGGATCATTGACTTCTAGGTAAAGGGTTGAAGATCTTTCTAGGTTTCATGAAAAATATCCTATAAAGCAAATATCTAAGATATTTCAATCCTAAGATATTTACAACATAAAGTAAATACCTACACTTAGTCTTCTAGGTTAGTGGCTAACCCCTAGATTAGGCTAAACTAGGTTAGGGCTAACATGACACTAACCAACCAATTAAATATAATAAATCACATAAATCCAAATAATTTCAAATAAATTACCAAAATACCCTTTTGACTAAAAAGTGGTAATTTGATATCCTAATCACATGGTTAGGCTTACCTGGTCATGGTTAGTCTCTAGGTTATGAAATCTCTAGGGTTTACACTAGGGTTATACTAGTAAAATCACAAAGTCATAAGTCGTGACTTAGAAAATAGTTTTAATCTAACTAAAATTCACCAAAATCATAACATGACTAAATTACCATTATTTAATAATAAAATAATAAATTTTCAAAATATCCTAATTTCAGAAAACTGGGTGTTACAGTTTTTTCGTATTTTCTGTTTATTTTCAAAAACATGTAATTGATGTCTAACCTCTGTTGTATAGTCATTTTCTTTATTTGAGATTGCATTCAGTGAATTGTGCTCGTTCCATTCCTGACTGAAACAACATTTTTCAGGTTAGCCGTGGATTCATTTAGCTTGGGGAGTGACGGGAATACTCGCGACAAAAGCCTAGAGACTAGCTAGATAGTTGAGTTGTAGTCATTCATTTATTTGTACAAGTTTATATTTTTCTACAAACGTAAAACTTGTGATCATTGTAAGTTAAATTAATTATGTGAATGAGCATTATTTGTGATTTTGATCTTCATGTCGTGACAGCGTTCTACCGCCGACACTGCGTCGTAGGCTGGCTTGGACACGTCTCGTATCCTTTTTTAAAAAAATGGGTGCGGGTCGTGACACCGCTGGTCCTCGATACTGTCCTGACCCTGGTGCTGGCAGAGCAGGAAATTATTGCACTGGTCCTCCTGACCTCGAATTCATGGGACAGGTGGTAACCCGATGATCTGGACTTCCACATATCAAATACTGCCCGTTCAATGTCCGACACACATCTCTAGTGTGTCCTACCTTCCCACAATAAGTACAGCCCGCTGGGGGTTGCTGGTTCTTCCTCTGTTGCTGTTGCTGCTGCCTTGGTGGTGGTGCTGGCCCTCGTATTGCCATATCGTGGATACGAATGCCAAAGGATGGTACTGTTACTCGGGGCGCTGCCCCCCTCCTTCAATCTGACTGTGGAATCTCTTCTGACCTCCAGTCCTTGCCGTGATCCTCTGAATGGTGATCTCATGCCTTCGGGTTGCCGTCAATACCTCATCGAAAGTCTGGTAATTGTGCCCCTCTATCAATTGCAAGAGCTCAAGATAAAATCCTTGCTGGAACCTCATAGCCCTCTGGCTCTTCGTTGCTACCATCTCTGGGGCGAGCCTACTCAATCTGCAAAACTTCGCTGCATAAGCATCTACCGTCTTGCCGGCCTGCTTGAGGTTGATAAACTTCTGTTGTAGCTCAAACTGTGCCACAACTCCATAGTACTTCGTCTTGAACCTTGCAGTAAAATTGTCCCAAGCAACAGGACGTCTGATGCCTACTTCTTCTGATTCCCACCAATCACGTGCGAGATCTTGAAGTAAAAACTTTACCTGATCCACACGTTCTTCTGCCGGTACCTTAGCTACTGTCAAAATAGCCTCAATATCCTTAAGCCATGCATCTGCTGAGATGGCATCTTTCGTGCCCTCGAAACGGCGGGGGTTGTACTTGCAAAACCTGGTTGATGCTCCTGAATCTGTCCTTGCCCCTCTATCCAATGTCGTCTGCAATCCTTGGTTGAGGAGTACATTCTGCTCTTGCAACTGAGTGTGCATGCGTTGTTGGGCTAACATATGGTGTTGCTGAGTAGCCATCATCCCTTTCATGATCTCCAGAAGGGTGTGTGTCCACTTCCACAGGGGTCGGTGGAACCATTGGTGGCGTTGGAACCTCCGGATACTGCGGTCCAGCTGCTGGTTCCACTACTTCTTCTTGGACAGTCTCTTGAGGTAGTACTGGTCCTTGTTGCTGACCAACATGGTCAGGTTGCCCATGTTGTTCTTGTTGTTGCTGTCCAGTTCTGACAGATACAGACGAAGTGCCCCTAAAAAAGGGGCAAGAGAGCAATCAAAACGACCGGACATGAAGGATCAATGAAGCCGAAGCATACGTGAATGTCAAGCTTGGATTGAGAACAACGATCATGAGATCAAGGGGAACATGTGTGATTGAGACATCCTATAATCAAAAACCCCACAAGTCTGAAATCAGACCTGCATGGGCCACCACTAAAACCTTGTCACGCCCCAGAACCAGAATACTGGAGATGGAGAGCGGGGTAAGATCAGCAGCTACGTATTACGGGTAGATAAATACCGTATAATACGATCAATGCTGTCTAAAAGACGAGGGGGTGCATACTACATGAAAGTCTCACTATGGTCACTTCACATCTATTGTCTCAATCATTCAAACAAGAAACAGAAATAGAGAACATGTAAGATAAAGCAGTAAGGCGTCCCAAATGCTCAGTCAAAATGTTCTCGATATCTGGCTTTACAAAATATAGCCAGATGATGTAGCAAAGTATACACAATTGTTATCAGCTGCAGTCTGACTTATTTACAATTATGTAAAAGTAAGTACAAGATAATCCGACTAACATGTCGGTGCCAAACGGCAAGGTATTAAGTAAATAACAAAACGAGTGGGGAAGTAAGGAACCCACTCGAGTCCTTCTGCGATCATCCCTCTAGTATTGACCATCTTGGAGGTGGAAGTAAGCTGAGTCCTCGGGAACCGGCTCTAGATCTGGCCATACAAAACCAGAGAGGTTAGACCTCTAATAGTAAGTACCGCAAGGAAGCACGATATGAGAAATTTAAACTAGTAACTAAGAGAATATATAATAGATCTCTGCTTGCTACTGGGATTCACATAATGTCACGACACATCGAACCAACCTTCCAACCAAACAAGGACAGAAGTTGGCCCATCATGTCTCGACACTCTGATCATCTCAGTAGTCAACAGAGTAGATACAGTGCACAACCAAATCAATTTAAACAGCCATGCAACTACTACGGCTTACTATTGTGGGTTCCAAGTTATCTTGGAATTATACGATAAAGGATTTCTCAGTTCTTACTATGTGCAAGCAAGGCTAGTCTACCCAGTCAATCAATTGCGCTAGTCATGAATTAGATGAGTCCCAGCGGGACGCCCGTCATCAATATACAATAAATAATATAAGCAGATACCGCTCCCTGTCCGTGTGACAGATTTGCAGTATCTGTGGGAACCAGCCGTCCTGTCGGGCACTAATAGTCCCAAAAAGGGCTGCCATGTAAGAACTCGGGAATCTATTCTCTCCATGCAATCATTATTTTATTTAACTTAGTAGCCTCTATGTTAAGTAAAATCCCATGCCGTGGATCATGGTCATTCAGAATGAGTACTTTCGTACAAGGTATGATATGCCCAACTCTACAACGATACCTGTACGGTTAAGTTGTAGGTCTTACATAGCGTAATGCAACATTAAAACTAACCACGAAATAAATCATGCCTTGACCATAAAGTACACATGCTGTTTTTGTAAAAAAATAATTAAATTGAAGCCTGCATATGCCTGTATGCCAATATTGGGATCGGCCAATCGATTACAATAGTTCATAATTAATATGAACGTGTCTCATTCATTCAATTCAATAAGACGACTAGCCAGCTCTTAGTTCCAACTAGGAACGCATGATCAATTATTAGTCAAGGTCATAATCAATATCAATCAATGTTAATTCGAGACAAGAATCAGTCAAAAGGCATCATGGGCTAGAGTTCATGCGGCCGAGAAATTATAGAAGTTCATGCGGCTGAGAATGCATATG
Organism: Iris pallida; assembly: GCA_029216955.1. Classification (NCBI taxonomy): domain Eukaryota; kingdom Viridiplantae; phylum Streptophyta; class Magnoliopsida; order Asparagales; family Iridaceae; genus Iris; species Iris pallida. Next base: position 52,453,950 of record JANAVB010025196.1, read on the forward strand.
TGGTCAGGATCTCATGCGGCCAGAAAGTGTCATGCTGCCACAGAAAACAGCAGTCAACAGCATGCGACCACAGAAAACAGCATGCGCCAGGAAACATCATGCGCAGGAAACAACATGTGCTAGGACAGCATGCGCCAAGAAACAACATGTGCCAGGAAACAACATGCGCCAGAAAACAGCATGCGCCAGGAAACAGCATGCGCCAGAAAACAACATGTGCCAGGAAACAGCATGTGCCAGGACGGCATGCGCCAAAAAAATAGCATGTGCCAGGAAACAGCATGCGCCAGGACAGCATGCGCCAGAAACAGTACGCCAGCAAACAACATGGCAACAGTATTTTGCCAGCAAACAGCATGTGCCAGGAAATAGCACGCGCCAGGATAGCATGTGCCAGAAAACAGCATACGCCAGCAAACAGCATGACAACAGTGTTTTGCCAGCAAACAGCATACGCCAGGAAACAGCATGCCAGGACAGCATATGCCAAAACAGCATACGCCAGCAAACAGCATAGCAACATTTTGCCAGCAAACAGGATGTGCCAGGAAACAGCATACGCCAGGACAGCATGTGCCAGAAAATAGCATGCGCCAGCAAATAGTATGGCAACAGTGTTTTGCCAGCTAACAGTATGCGCCAAAATAATATGCCAGGATAGCATGCGCCAAAAAATAGCATGCGCCAGCAAACAGCATGGCAACAGTTTTGCCAGCAAACAGCATGCGCCAAAAACAGCATGCAAACAGCATGTACTGCTCATCTTCTCCAACCAGAATTTCCCTACAATATGGAACCATCAAAACTTAAAAACTAACAAAGTTACTAGATCAAAACCTAAAAATTCTATAAATATATTAAACTTAGATCTACATGAAATGACCTATGGGAATCGAAAATGCTAAGTACTAAAGTATCTAAGAATCTTGAGAGGAAGACAAGAACAACAAAAATAGAAATCCTATCAAGAAGCAAGTTGGCACTTGCCTATCCCTCCTAGGTTGGTGGGGAGTTATGAGGAAGAAGAAGAGTAATGAGAAGAAGTAATGAAGAGAGAGAGAAAGGGATGAGGCTTTAAATGAAGGAGTGATGGTAGGTAGGTTCATGTTGAACCAACCAAGGCCGGAAAATAAACCAACTCGGGCCGAACCCAAAAGCAAAGCAGAAAGTAAAATGCAGAAAGTAAAATACAGAAAAATAATTAGCAGGAAATTAAAGAAATTTAAATATAGAACAATACATGATAAATATTATAAATACATTCCAGCAGTACATGTATTTAGAATACTATTCCGGGAACGGAAGTGACAGCTGAACTGGAGGCGAGTTCCCAAACTCCTTGCAGGCTACGCCAAAAGTGCGACGTAAATCTTGAATCTCTGTCCGAGGTGATACTGACTGGTACACTATGAAGTCTGATGATCTGCCCGAGGTACATCTCTGCTAGCTGAGCCGTCGACTGACCAACTCTGAACGGGAAAATGAGCCACCTTCGTGAGCCTGTCTATATAACCCAAATAGCATCTCTGCCAGCCGGGGATCTAGGTAATCCAGTCATGAAATCCATAGTTATATGCTCCCACTTCCTTTCTGGAATTGGTAAGGGCTGAAGAAGTCCAGCTGGCCTCTGATGTTCAGCTTTAACTTGTTGGCAAATCAAACATCGAGAGACAAACCGGACTATCTCCCTCTTCATGCCATTCCACCAAAAGTGCTGACGAATATCTCGGTACATCTTTGTACTGCCGGGATGAATGGAATACTGTGAACTGTGAGCCTCCGTCATGATCTCCTGTCTGATATCTCCACTGGGTACACAAAGACGCTTCCCATGTCGAAGTGTACCGTCTTCATGGATACATAACTCTGGTCTTCGTCCTGCCTCACACTCTGCTCTGAGTCGCTGAAGCTTGGAATCTACTGACTGTGCCATCCGGATCCTTTCGACTATAGTAGACTGAACTTGCATGCTGGCCACCAATGCCATACTGGAAGGAAGGACAACTTCTATACACATCTTCTGAAGATCGGCTAACAGCTCTGGTTGCGCTGTTAGGAAATGAACTCCGACTCTCCTGCTCAATGCATCTACAACAACGTTGGCCTTCCAGGATGATACTGCAGGTTGACATCATAATCCACAAGTAGCTCCAGCCACCTCCTCTGACGCAGGTTAAGATTCTTCTGGGTGAAAACATACTTCAGGCTCTTGTGGTCGGTAAAAATCTCTATCCTATCTCCATATAGGTAGTGCCTCCACAACTTAAGTGCAAACACTACTGCTGCCAGCTCCAAGTCATGGGTTGGGTAATTCCTCTCATGATCACGAAGTTACCGTGACGCATAAGCTATTGCCTTCCCATGCTGCATCAGAACACATCCCAAACCTCTGCCTGAAGCATCACAATACACTGAGAATCCCCCGGTTCCATCTGGAAGCGTGAGAATAGGAGCCGTCATCAAGCCTCGCTTCAACTTCTCAAAAGAATCCTGACATTCTACTGTCCAAGCAAACTGCACATCCTTGCGGGTCAACTGGGTCAATGGTGCTGAAATCTGAGCAAAGTCTGAAACAAATTGCCGGTAGTAGCCGGCCAAGCCAAGAAAACTGCGAATTTCTGCCACTGTGCTAGGTACCAGCCACGTTTCAATGGCCACGATCTTCTGGGGTTCCACTTCTACTCCTCCTCTGGTGATGATATGGCCCAAGTACGAAATATGATCGAGCCAGAACTCGCATTTACTAAACTTGGCATACAACTGGTGCTCTCTGAGAATCTGGAGGACAACTCGGAGATGTTGCTCATGCTTCGCTTCACTCTTGCTGTAGATCAGGATGTCGCCTAGGAACACAATCACGAACTGATCCAAATAAGGCATGAAGATACGATTCATGAGGTCCATGAATATAGCCGGCGCATTGGTTGCTCCAAATGGCATCACAAGGAACTCCCAATGCCCATACCTAGATCTGAAAGCAGTCTTCGAGATGTCCTGCTCTCTGACTCTGATCTGATGGTATCCTGACCGTAAGACGATCTTCGAGAATACTGCTGCCCCCTTGAGTTGATCAAACAAGTCATCTATCCTCGGGAGAGGGTATCTATTCTTGATTATCACTGAGTTCAAGGTACGATAATCTACACATAATCTGGACGTACTATCCTTTTTTTTCACAAGAAGCATCGGGGCTCCCCAAGGCGATCCACTAGCACGAATGAATCCCTTGGTTCTGAGTTCTTCAATCATCTTGTATAATATCTCTAGCTCTGACGGCGCCATCCTGTAGACTCTCTCTGACACTGGGGCTGTCCCGAGAATCAAGTCGATGGTGAACTCGATCTCCCGCTCTGGCGGCATCCCTGGAAGCTCTTCTGGGAAAACATCTGGAAATTCTTCAACTATCCGGGGTAACTGCATTGCTGCTACTGCCATCCGCAACACTGGAGGAGAAGGTTCAACTTCGCCTCGGGAGAAGGAAAACTCCAGCTCGCTTGGAATGATAAAATAACCCTGCCAATGTGGCAGTCTATCCTAGCATACTGGTCCCTCAACCAATCCATCCCTAAGACCACATCATAATCGGCCATCGGGAACTCTATCAATCTAGCGGGGAACTCTCAACCGCTAACTACGATCCGATACGAGGAAAACACCATATCTACTCCCACAAGTCCATTACCAGTAAGTATATTGAGCCTCACTGATAATGACTAGGGCTCCAATCCTATCCGTGTCGCGAATCGTGCAGACATAAATGAATGCGAGGCACCAGAATCAAATAATACTGAAGCTGGAAAGGTGTTGACGAGAATAGTACCCGCCACCACCTCACCGGGTGTTATTCCTTCCTCTTCCATGGTCAAGGCCAGCACTTGACCTTGCCCTCTGGATGTGGGTCCCCTCTGCTGAAAATTCCTCTGCCTGCTCTGGATCAGGGCTTGGACTTGGGCATACTACTGTGGTCTCTGCTGCTGGAATACCTGGGCCTGCGTCGGCAATGGCCTCGGGAACGGGTACTGCTGCTGCTGCTGGACTGGTGCTGGTCCTCTAACTGAAGGACTAGAAAAGGCTGATGATGAACTCCCCCTGTTCGGGCAGTTCCCTACCCTGTGGTCCGGGGCACCACAAGCCAAGCATAAACCCTGTGCTCTGTGACACTCCGATACCACATGCCCTGGCTTCCCGCAGTGTGAACATCCCACTGCGGAAGACTGCTTCGGCTTCTGCTGCTGAGGGTACGTCGGGGTTGAATGCTGAATCGACGTTACTGAGGTCGCCCGTCTCGGAGCTCCAATGGTCAAAGCCCTGGCTGCCGGGGCTGGTGCTGAAGACTGATTCATCTGGCTGTGGGATCGCTTCCGACCTCCGGTCCTATCCACGATCCTCTGGGAGGTATACTCGTGCCTGTGAGCTGCTCTCAATACTACATCAAAAGTCTGATGCTCAAACTGCTCCACTGTTAATAGAATCTCTAGATGAAGCCCCTGCTGGAACTGTTGGGCTCTATCGAACTCGGTTGCTACCAAGGTGGGAGCAAACCGACTAAGTCTCAAAAATTCGGCCGTATATCCGTCGACCGTCCTGCCCATCTGCTTCAGATTGGTGAACCTCGTCTGTAGATCATACCGAGCTACAACATCAAAATACTTGGTCTGGAATCTCTCTCTGAATACTGCCCAAGCAATGGGTGCCACTAATTCAACGACCTGCGCCGCCAACCAGCTGTGGGCAAGATCCAATAACTGCAGGCGCACCACGACCACCTTCTCGATCTTTGGGGTCCTGGCTGCTTCTAGAATCACCTCTGTATCCTGAAGCCAAGCATCAGCAACGATAGCATCTTCACTGCCGTCGAAGAAGGAAGGGTTCAAGCGCTTGAAGCTGTTGGCCGCGCTGTTACCCTGATGACCTCCTCTGGTCAAAGCGTCTGCCATCGTCTGGTGCAAGGCATCTCCTCGACGATCCTGGGAGGCTAATAGTGACCTAATGAGACCCACCAAAGTGCCATCATCAGGCTCTGCAGGCTGGACGGGCTGAACTGGTGGCTCTCCTCCTGTAGGCATGACTCTGGAGGCTGCTCCTGAATGCTGGGCTTGATCTCCAGGTTGCTGCTGGTCCGCAGGAGGTGCACCGCCTTATTGATCGGCAGGTCCAGGAACAATGCCGCTGAAGAAGACGACATAGAAAACAATAAGGAAGGACCAGGACAGATTAACGATACAAGCAGGTGATCAGGTCAAGATTACAGGGATTTAGAGGATACGAGAAGAGATCAAGGGCGAGTACTGATTGAGACATCTATTTGGTAAACCCTCACATATCTTGATTTACAAGACCTGCATGGGCCACCACTTAAACCATGTAACGCCCCAGAACCAGAATACTGGAGAGCGGGGGCGTACATAGCCAGCTACGTATATTGAAGTGCAAACCACCTCGCTATACGGTCACGGCTGTCTAGATAAATGAGGGTTTAACTACAAGCCAACAGTCTCCTATGGTCGTTAACAAACCTATTGTCTCAATCTCAAGAAAGCAATAATAGTTACAAGATGTCAGAGCACCAAATATATAATAGCAAGGCGTCCCATACATTACATATTGGATGATCATGAAGCTAGTCGTACAAAATGTCAAGACTAGCAAGAGTTCAGTCATACATGATCAACCCTAGGATCTGTCAATCATGTTACAGCCCGTAGGCAGACAGTAAGTAAAGGTGCAATACGAGCTAACACGTGCTCGCCGGCTAAACGCCTCAAAAGAATAATTTTTACAATAAAGTGGGAGGACAAAAAGAAACCCACTCGTTGCCAGGGTTACGCCTGGTGGTCACCATCTGGCTGGAAGACAGGTAGATCCTCTAGTGCTGCTTCGATATCTGGCCACACAAAACCAGCTGGGTCAGACCCCAGAAAGAGCAAGTACCACAAAGGAGGCTTCACTTAGGAACTAAAACCAGCAAATCACAATAGAATATTAAAGATAATAAATAAAGAACTGATAATAATAGAGATAACAATAGTAAACTGAGTACGAGGAAACCATTCAAGTATCCAGGTCACAACCCTTAAACCAAACAAGGACCGGGGTTGTAGCCCTTCACCTAAATAGAAACCCATCTCAATTACTATTGGTACAGTGAAGACAATAAACGAAAAGAGGACACAGAACTGCTCCGGGAGCCAGGTTACAACCCTTAAACCAAGCAAGACCGGGGTTGTAACCCTTCGCCTGAACAGAACTGGACCCCTGATCTTTATTGCTAAGGCCAGTATAAATAATCATGGTATTAAGGTAAGGTAAAACATGATGAACACGACATGGGGTTGTAATAAGACAATAAACGAAGAGAGGACACAGAACTGCTCTGGAAGCCAGGTTACAACCCTTAAACCAAACAAGGACCGAGGTTGTAACCCTTCGCCTGAACAGAACTGGACCCCCGATCGTTATTGTTAAGGCAAGCATCAATAATCATGTCATGTCACAATCTTGCACAGGATCAGGATAAGACTAAGCTGGAATAACTCCATCCAATCAATCACGGCCAATCAAGAGTATGGCTTGATACTTTTAACTAACTAGGGTTATCACAGGCCTAGTTACTAGCAAGATGCAATAAGATTATCCCAACAGCCACAAGCCCTGCAGACCATCCGGTTATCCAGGTCGAATGTCCATTGATGAAGAATGCAACACGTGACTGTGTGCTGGAAATGTGCCCAACTCGTCGGTAGGCTATAAGTCCACTTAATGTGCCCAGATAACGAGATTTCCTGTAGCTGGAAATCTCTTCATGTCTACTGAATTATTCTAGTTTATTAGCCTTAGTCAATTACTGTAGGTATCCCTGACCGTGGTACTCAGAGATCCCTATCCTAGACATGATGCAGGACAGTACTGGTTTATTTGTACAAACGCAATCGCCCACGGTGTCCAGGTCATTCATACTTGTCATGTTAGGCTAGCTGTCGTAACAGCATGTCATGATATATCATGTCAGTTTGCTTGTCGAGAGTGTGCCACGGCGGGCCACTATCCTGTTCAGAAAATATGCCAAAATTTACATGACATAAATATAATATGACATTTCAGTTTTATAATACTAATATTAATAATAATAAATAATAATAAAGAGGACAAGACTTGAGGAGGGAGCCATGCGGCAGAAAGCATACGCGCTTATGCGGCTGGAAATCAAGAGAAATTCATGCGGCTACGGAAGTTCATGCGGCCACGAAAATTCATGCGACGACGGAAGTTCATGCGGCCACAGAAATTTATGCGGCCACGAAACTTCATGCGGCTACGGAACTTCATGCGGCTACGGAAGTTCATGCGGCCACGGAACTTCATGCGTCCACGGAAATTTATGCGGCTACGAAACTTCATGTGGCCACGAAAATTCATGCGGCTACGAAAGTTCATGCGGCTACGAAACTTCATGCGGCCACGAAAATTCATACGGCTACGAAACTTTATGCGGCTACGGAACTTCATGCGGCCACGAAAATTCATGCGGCTTTGGAAGTTCATGCGGCTACGGAACTTCATGCGGCCACAGAAATTCATGCGGCTACGAAACTGTTCTTCTTCTCTATTATTCCGAGAAGAAGAACCATGCAAGCCATGGCTTCCAAGCTTCATAAAACCTTCATCTAGAGTCCAAATCCGAACTTCCATAGGTCAAAATGGGGCAGAATGAATTCTCTACAACATAGAACCATCAAAACTTGGAAATAACAATGTTAGGTAGATCAAAACCCAAGAAATCCGAAAATACTATAAACTTAGATCTACACAAATTGAGCCATGGAAATTAGAAATACTAAGTACTAATGTGTGTTAGAATCTCGAGAGGAAGAAAATAGAACAATAAAAATGAAGTTCCTCCATGAAGCAAGCTACACTTGTCTAAGCTCTCTCTCTCTCTCTCTCTCTCCTGGTGGTTGAAGAAGTAATGGTGGAGAAGAAGATGTAAATGAAGAGGGAGAATGAGGGAATGGGTTAATAAATGATGATGGTGGTGATAGGTAAGGGTTCTCCCCTTAGTTCATGATGAACCAAGGCTACCCAAGCCTAGCCGAACCAACCCAAAATAGACCAAGCCATGTAATGCCAAGATAAGCCAAGCAAGGAATCATGTAATATAAGATAAAATACGTACACGTATTTTAAAATACGTAATACGAACTATAGGCATTACAATTTAATTGAATTTTTAGCCAATTTCTAGTTAGCCTTTTTAAAGCCTGTTTGGACTTGGGCTTTATTAGTAGCTTAGGGAGCCTAGGCCCATGTACTAACCTAACCCTAACCCACTATACCTGGCCAGCCATAGGTAGCCCTCCCTTTTTGTGTTGAAGTTTGTAGCCTCCAAGAGAAAATCCTAATTTCCCACTCTTCAAAATCCTAACTTTTGCATCCGGAGTCCGTTTCTCTCCAAATGAAGTCCGTTGTGCTCGTTGGAAGGAGAGGATCTTGCTGGAGCATTGCTAGCAAGGTGGTGGAGGTGTTTGCTCGAGGGTACTCGATCGTTAGAGCGCTCGGGGAGTCCTTTGCATTAACTCTCAATAGGTAAATCCTATACTACTATTGTTTTTCATGGTTTTTCTTCATGGTAGTGTGGATCTAGGTACCCCTGACCTGTAGGATAAATTTCATCCAGTTTCGTATTCATTTGGTGTCCGTATCGGACACGTGTCGGTTAATATTTGTAGGTATTTGATGAAATGTCACAATAATTTTAATTCTGATTTTTGATGGATCTATTTATATATTCTGGTAGCCCTATACACGAGGATTACGACCCTATAAGTTTTGACACGAATCAGACTCGTGTTCGTGTCCAAACAGGACACGAACGCGCTCCACGCCAGGCCGCACGCGTGTCCTGCTGCTCGGGGGTGATTCCTCGACGCACAGGACACGTGATCGCGTGAAAATTGATGTGTAGGTGGGGGCCGTGACTGATGTCATGATCCGCACCCACTGTGAGGGTACGAGAACGTAACAACGCCCAGCCTACGCCGCAGTGTCGACGGTAGAACGCTGTCCTAGGTCACAACATCTAACAATATAATACTAAACAGTTTATACTCCCTGAATGGGGGTGACATAGCAGAATGTAAACTCAATCACAACTAAGGAAGAAGAAGTACGATATGATATAAAACTCAAAATAAAATACAGAAGATCAGAAGAGTCTATGTGTCTAAGATGACATCTCAGCAAACATCCAAAAATACAAGTCTCAACTACTGAATATGAAAGAATATATACAATCCAGATCCCAAATGACAGTAATAGTAAAACCTAGACTAGGGAGCCTCAGTCTCTATAGCTAATGGATCCGGCTGGAAATCCGGATCACTGGTGTCATCTAGAGCTGTCCCGTAGTAGGTATCCACACAGGCCCCCTCCTCGTCCTCTGTAATATTTTCAACAGGTCCAGTCAGGACAATAGCGAGCACAATACATCTCAACAGATCATAGCAGGTTAGAAAATATAATCATACAGTAAAGTAAGATACAAGAACTGAAAGAAAGTACAGAATGTAAACAGAGAGAGAACTGTAATGGAAATATATACTGTAAATAGAGAACTATCAGTGGCTAGTAAGTCAGAGTACAATATAAACATGTGAATGGCATAGGAGATTCTGATGAGACACTACGGAGGTGATCAGATGAGATACTACTTGGATATTATTCACATGTCTACTTCTACTCCCCCGTATCCCCAATCAATACACAAGGATCCAGCCATGTTATGTTATGATTCCATGTAAAGGCCCACAAGGGGTGATACATAGTAGGCCCAAAAATGGGTGATTCTAGGAATGCCCATAAATGGGTGATTCAAGGAAGACTCTATGATCATGAGAGTACATGTCACAATTGATCAATGAACCGTAAAGCATAGTGATACACCATGTAAGTGAAACGCACAGAACATGTAGTATCCGATGCTCCCTGAGGGGATAACATCTCAAAAAGGGATCTATATAGTACTCATCCGTGTGACCAACGTGACAGTATCAAGTAAAGTAGTTTAAAGCAGGAAAATAATTCTAAACAGGATATAAAATGATCAGAGAATGTACTCGCCTGATGTCTGAATGTCCAAAGTAAATATACTGTCCGAGGAGAGGTGTCTGGCTCCTATTTAGAACAGCACAAGTCATAACATGTCCAGAATGGTAATAAGATGCACTACAATGCATTCTACATGAATCTAGGTCAATCTAGGCCAAAGTCAACTCTTGGTCAACTCTGGTCAACCCTAGAAGTCAAACTAGGTCAACTATGGTCAAACTAGGTCTAACAAGTCTAAATTAGGTCAAACAAGTCATTCTAGGTCTAAACAAGTCTAGCTTAGTACTCATACACAATCACAAGGTCAAAACCAATATCACACATATACAATTCCTATATACATATATCTATGTACACTATATATATATATAGGCACACACACATTAGCATAGGCTAAGTCAACATATCATGGCATATCTATTTGACATTGCATTTAGCTATAAAACTTATATACATTATAAGAAATTAAGACTAACATATATATATATATATATATATATATATATATATATATTACATTATATATGTATAGCTAAACTACTACATACATGAATCTATAGGGCTATGTGTGTGTGTGAATATGCGTAAAGAGGGGGAGTAATTTAGCTAACAGTTAAGAGTGTGTGTGTGTTGACAGTGAGTGATATTGTCACATAAGAGTTATATGTGTCAAGAGTTACATAAATCAAGTGTAATACAAATAGCAAGTGTGTGTACAAAACAAGGTGGAATGGTATAGTGTCTTAGTGCATTAATCAAACTAGTGTGTGTGTGTGAGAGAGTGTCAAGAGGGTGTGAAACCTGTGTGTGTGTGTGATACAAGGAATAGGAAAAACAGTGTATGGACAAGAAGGTGAGTAGAGTGGTATAAATGTGTGTGTACACAAGGTTCAATGTGTGGTTATGGTGTACATGGGCCATAGGCTATTGTTCTCAGATTTTCTTATTGACAGTAAAGGAACATGCATTTGTGTTCATGTGTGTGTACATAAGAATAGGAATAGGAAAACAGTGTGGCAAGTTGGCATGTGTGTGGAAAACCTGTGACAGGAATAACAACCCAATTCGAAACAATCAACTAATCCTGTCATACCATCCTAACATCACAGATGTGTACAGGGAATCATTGTGTGAGTAATTTACAGGTGTGTGTGAATCACCACAGGAAAACAGAGAGTGTCACTCAGGATGTAATGTGTATGTAGATAGGTTCTCATTAAACAACCATTGAAATCTCAGAATTAAGTGACAGTGTGTAGGGTGTCCTTGGTTCAGTTAGAAGTTTACAGTCCTAACAGTACAACATCCATGAATCTCTATTCTACAGGAACCTAACATGTAAGAGAGGAACCCTAACATAAACTCTATCATTAATGCAACAAAAAAACAGAAATGAAATTTAAACTCAGGGAACCCAAATCAGTTTTGACAGTTAAAAGCAATTTAAACCAAAATCAACTTATTGCCTCACACAAATTGAATTGAACATGTACTTCAACCCTAACACATGTGGGTGAGTCCAAATTATCATTCAATCACCATTAAAATAGGTAAAATATAAATCAAACTCAGGAATATTGTTTCAGACGAGTGGTATCAGTTGACAGCTCCTTGAATATCTATTTATCATCCAAAAACTCCATTCGAAACCTAAAAACCCACACCAATCAATAACCCACATTGTAGTAATGTAAATTCACATGTACATGGATTAAATTGGCAATTAACATCAATAAAAACAGGAAATAAAACTCAGAAATGAAGAACAGTAACTACGTATCAGTTAATTTGGGGAATTCGAATTTTTGAATTCAAAAACACATCAAAATACCAAACAAAGGGTTGGTAATTGATATCAAACATGTGAGGGTACATGAGAGTGTATTCGTGTCCAGGAATTGGACACGAATCGTGTCCAAACAAACACGTGTACACAGACACTTGACAGTGCACAATAATCGTCGTGCACGCGTGCACGTGCATCCAACACGCGACACACGACACGACACGACACGTGCTCGTGTCCAGTGGTGTGCCTAGGGTAGCTCTAGGACTGACACATCCTGTATTGAATCCACGAGTCACACAGACACGACACGACACGCGTGTCAGTCGTGCCTGTGCACGCGCACAGCAGCCCACGCGCGACCAATGCGACCTCGATAACTCCACGCGTGGTGCACGAGACGCTCCCAAATTTTGGGAGCATGGTCGCAGACAATGTCCCATAAATCCCACAAAAATTTTGGACACGACGTGTCCTGTGTCCCGAGATGCAGGACACGGCCTACGGGCTCGTACTGCGTGTCCTAATGAAATACACGACACACAAGGACACAAAACACCAGGACACCTTCACAAAAATTAATACTCTCACCTAGATCTACAAATCCCTGCAATCACTTTTCAAAAATACAAAAATTAATTCCTATATAGCATTTCCACAAACACTCAGGTATCCTATTGGATACGTGTCTGATACGGACACGAAATGAGCCCACCTAGACACGAAATGATTCTTACAGTTAGGGGACTCCTAAGCCTAGGCTAAAATGCAAAAATAACAGCAACTATAATAGAGTTTTAGGGATTTACCTATAGGTATCAATCTCCTCAAAAGCTCTAAAGAAGGGGGTGTTCTTCTTGCTTCCCAACTTCACCAAATTGTAGACAAACTGAGAAAAACCTCCACAAACAGCAAGAACACAGTAATTAGAACCTATTGCAATTTGTTTGGATTAAAAAGGAATTAAAATGGATTTTCTAGGAATTTCTAAAGATGGAGCATACCTCTCTTTCCAAATGTGAACTTTCTAAAGGAGGCTAACCTAATGGAAGAGATTACTTATAGGGGGAAATCCCTAGGTGGGCTGGCCGGCTATGCTAGAGTTAGGGTTAGGTTTACATGGTGTTGGGCTTGGGCCTCTATGGGCTAAGTTGCTAATTAATGGTTTCAAAACCGTAAGTCATGGCTTATGACTAAAGCCTCTCTATTATAACTTAAATTCTAAATGGCCTATTAGGAATTAACTTAATGTTAGGTTAGGGTCACATGACCTAATCAAGTCACCACCACTAGGGTTAGCATCTAGGTTAGGCTCCAAAGTCAATGCTAGTCAAAGTCTAGAATATCACTCAAATAAATTATACTAAAAATCACATAAATTCTAATAAATCTCAATAATTCACAATAATTCCAAATAAATCCCAAAAATTCAAAAATGACCAAAATACCCTCAAGCTAAAAAATGATAATGAAATTCCCTAATCACATGGCTAGGCTCTAGATCACTATCTCTAGGGTTACACTAGCAAACACCAAATCACAAGTCATGATTTTAAAAAAATGATTAAAAATCACCAAAAATCATAATATGAAGTAAATATCAATAATAATAATTATAATTACAAAATTTCAAAATTATCCTCATCTGGAAAACTGGGTGTTACAATCCTACCCACCTTAGAAAAATTTCGTCCTCGAAATTAAAATGTTCATACTCCTTCTAGGTCAAACCCCCACAATCAAAGTCTCAGAACTTAAACAAATCATACGATTTAAAAGGACGACATACATGGTCATGGCATACGGTGGTAGTGAAAATCTCATCTAGGTATACAAGTCATGCTAACCCAAAACGGTCATAGGGTACCAAAACATACCAGCAATCTGGGGTGTTAAACTGGAAAAGATACAGAAATAACAAATCATCAAAACTGTAAGGCAGTCTACCATCCTATATGAAAACTGGTACTTATCAAAAATATAAAATAAAATAAGATAACTACCAATTATCTATAAAGGGGTACTATTCAAGAAAAATCAAAATCAAAAGTTCAAGGGACAGTTGTCAATAGCATTGAAATCCAATCACAATATATATTAAGAATATTTAGTCTCGATACGATCTAAGTTGATCAATTCTGGGAAATCAAGATTTGGGCAATATGGAGGACAAGGTCATCGAAGTCTGAGCAAGAGCATACAAGGATGGAGATTCAGGTCATATTTAAATTTGATTCAATTGAGTACGAACCCAAGACATTAATGTGATAAGAAAGGATGATCAAGGTTGATTGGTCGTGATTAAGGGAGCTAGGATTCAATGATATTGAAAACCTTTTAGGGAAAACAAGGAAAGATTTCATAAGAAGTCAAGTTAATCATCTCTCTCTAATACCATCAAGTTTATCATTTGCCAATCATATTTTTATCTCACAAGTCCCAATATAAAAATCAACCTTTATATAACTATCATCAAAATTTTATAACCTTCAGTCATCTAACCCTCTACCATGATCACCATAGACAAAATTCCAAACTTTTAAAATATTTTCCACGAAGCATACCCCTCTTATTTAGGTATCAACACTTATTCATTTAATCAAATTCTCAAATTCTTTCACCTCGTCCTAATTTAGATCTGAAACCTCTAAATCCAGTTTATGAAATCCTTGAACTTGTTTAATTCAAGTCTCGTATTTATTCAACCCTAATACCACTATGTCATACAAAATTTAATCTTATTTATAAATCAACCTTCATATTTTTTTCAACGTTCACCTTCAAATATTATCCTTTTGAATTCTACAAAAAAAAATTTCAATCATCTAAAATAATTCCTATAACTTAAAATCCTTGTGTTCTCTCTGTCTCTAGTCATCCTCTTACAATATCTAGTTCAATTTTGCATAATCATTGATTACAATTAAATTCTCCTTTTCATTTCTAAATTTTTACATAGCCTTAGAGTAAAAGTTCCCAAGAATCAATAACCAAGATTTTCTAAGTTCTCAAAACTAGGTGGACCTCTGATATCCTCATTAGTTTTTTTTTGAAATACATCCATGAATTACTCATAACCAAAATTTTCTGCGATTGTTTCTAAATTGGTAACATTTATCTTTAGATTCCATTCTAAACCTTTACTACATCTCCATCTCAAATTTTTCATATTTGACATCCAACATTCTGATTCCTACAAAATCATCATATGATAACCAATTACGTCATTTTCGAACTAGATAATTTACGTTATTTCCTCAACATGTCTCAGGCAAAATGATATAAAGATTCAAGGGTTTCAAGGTATAGCAGACAGAATTAGATACGAGACAGGGAATTGATGTAATCAGGACAGTTATATAAGACAATGAATGATGGTAATAAAATATTGGCAGGAAGAGAATGATAATAGAATCTGTTCTGCTTTTCTGTTTAAAAGAGGGAACCATTTTGAAACCAGAACTATAATATCAAATCCAAAATAAGGTCTTAGCAAAAATCATCGATTCATTGTATTGTGAAGAAATTCATAGCAAAGTTACACAAGGGTTTATAATAACAGCTAAAGCTACTCCTACTCCTACTCCTACTCCTACTCCTAAGTTAAATAATGAGAAGTAAAACAAAAACAACCAATAATTCTTTTTCTGAAAGACTGAACAAAAGTAGAGAAAACATGTTCAAAAGTTTTCAAGGTACAATCTGATAATCATATGCGCCTATCCAAAATCATGTTGTTCAGGGTCTTCGTCATGCTAGTGAGCAAGGCTACGATAATCACAGAGTCCTCGACTAAGGTACATACCTCTAGAATCATGGTATTTAAAATTTCCACATTGTCGCGTGCGACGGCGAAAACCTTAAATTCCTACACTCGAAAAATATGTCCAAAATCTGACTATATGTCCTCACTATGCCAGCTAACACTACTATCGAAGATTCTAGATCCCACAACTGAGGTGACCTAGCCCACATGATTTTCTTAGAAGAAAAACAAACATAACAAAAGAGCAACATAACAAAATTAATCAATCAGCAAGGAACAGATGGAATCGAATTTCAAGGTAGTTATAAAAGGCAATTGTGGGAATGGAATCGAGAAGAACGGAACTTGCAGCAAGATCTCCAATGGTCTGTGCATCTTCGACTGTCCTGACGATAGCTCGCCCTGCTGGTTTCCCCTGGTCTGCTGCTGATGCTGCATGAACCGCTGCTGCTGAGAAAAATCGAAAATGACGGGAAAAAGTCTCTGTACAGACAAAGGTACACCTCCATTGTAGCAGAAATGCCAACCTGAGTCGGCACAACAGGAGCTACGGTCTCGAGGCCCTGATGAACATGACGAGAGGTGGCCAGCCTCTCGATAGTATTCCCCGGACCGGAGCGATAAGGTCGTGTCTCCATAACCATCATGAAGACAGATCAAAACAAGAAGTAATTTCTGAGAATGAAGCAAAAATTCAAAGGAGGACAGTTTATATTCAAGGGAAGTCAATAACCAACAATTTAGATAAAAGGAATCTGATTAAGAGTTTTTTCTAATGTGATTGAGTACCTTCAAAATATTCTAATCCTACTACAGGCTGTAGTGATACTCTAGTTCGAATACCACTACACAAACTCGACCTGCATGGGCCACCACTAAAAATGTGTCACGACTCGCACCCACTGTGAGGGTACGAGAACGTAACAACGCCCAGCCTACGCCGCATTGTCGGCGGTAGAACGCTGTCCTAGGTCACAACATCTAACAATGTAATGCTAAACAGTTTATACTCCCCGAAGGGGGGTGACATAGCAGAATGTAAACTCAATCACAACTAAGGAAGAAGAAGTACGATATGATATAAAACTCAAAATGAAATATAGAAGATCAGAAGAGTCTAAGTGTCTAAGATAACATCTCAGCAAACATCCAGAAATACAAGTCTCAACTACTGAATATGAAAGAATATATACAATCGAGATCCCAAATGACAGTAATAGTAAAACCTAGACTAGGGAGCCTCAGTCTCTATAGCTAATGGATCCGGCTGGAAATCCGGATCACTGGTGTCATCTAGAGCTATCCTGTAGTAGGTATCCACATAGGCCTCCTCCTCATCCTCTGTATTATTTTTAACAGGTCCAGTCAGGACAAGAGCGAGCACAATACATCTCAACAGATCATAGTAGGTTAGAAAATATAATCATGCAGTAAAGTAAGATACAAGAACTGAAAGAAAGTACATAATGTAAACAAAGAGAGAACTGTAATGGAAATATATACTATAAATAGAGAACTATCAGTGGCTAGTGAGTTAGAGTACAATATAAACATGTGAATGGCATAGTAGATTCTGATGAGACACTACGGAGGTGATCAGATAAGATACTACTTGGATATTATTCATATGTCTACTTCAACTCCCCCGTACCTCCAATCAATACACAAGGATCCAGCCAGGTTATGTTATGATTTCATGCAAAGGCCCACAAGGGGTGATACATGTTAGGCCCAAAAATGGGTAATTCTAGGAATGCCCATAAATGGGTGATTCAAGAAAGACTCTGTGATCATGAGAGTACATGTCACAAGTGATCAATGAACCGTGAAGCATAGTGATAAACTATATAAGTGAAATGCACAGAACATGTAGTATCCGATGCTTCTTGAGGGGATAACATCTCAAGAAGGGATCCATATAGTACTAATCCGTGTGACCAACGTGACAGTATCAAGTAAAGTAGTTTAAAGCAGGAAAATAATTCTAAACAGGATATGAAATGATCAGAGAATGTACTCGCCTGATGTCTGAATGTCCAAAGTAAATATACTGTCCGAGGAGGGGTATCTGGCTCCTATTTAGAACAGCACAAGTCATAACATGTCCAAAATGGTAATAAGATGCACTACAATGCATTCTACATGAATCTAGGTCAATCTAGGCCAAAGTCAACTCTTGGTCAACTCTGGTCAACCCTAGAAGTCAAACTAGGTCAACTATGGTCAAACTAGGTCTAACAAGTCTAAATTAGCTCAAACAAGTCATTCTAGGTCTAAACAAGTCTAGCTTAGTACTCATACATAATCACAAGGTCAAAACCAACATCACACATACACAATTCCTATATACATATATCTATGTACACTATATATATATAGGCACACACACATTAGCGTAGGCTAAGTCAACATATAATGGCATATCTATTTGACATTGCATTTCGCTATAAAACTTATATACAATATAATAAACTAAAACTAACATATATATGTTACATTATATATGTATAGCTAAACTACTACATACATGCATCTATAGGGCTTTGTTTGTGTGTGAACATGTGTAAAGAGGGGGAGTGATTTAGCTAACAGTTAAGAGTGTGTGTGTGTTGACAGTGAGTGATATTGTCATATGAGTGTTATATGTGTCAAGAATTACATAAATCAAGTGTAATATAAATAGCATGTGTGTGTACAAAATAAGGTGGAATGGTATAGTGTCTTAGTGCATTAATCAAACTAGTGTGTGTATGTTAAAGAGTGTCAAGAGGGTGTGAAACCTGTGTGTGTGTGTGTTATACAAGGAATAGGAAAAACAGTGTATGAACAAGAGGGTGAGTAGAGTGGTATAAATGTGTGTGTACACAAGGTTCAATGTGTGGTTATGTTGTACATGGGCCATAGGCTATTGTTCTCAGATTTTCCTTATTGACAGTAAAGTAACGTGCATTTGTGTTCATGTGTGTGTACATAATAGGAATAGAAAAAAAGTGTGGCAAGTTGGCATGTGTGTGGAAAACCTGTGACAGGAATAACAACCCAATTCGAAACAATCAACTAATCCTGTCATACCATCCTAACATCACAGATGTGTACAGGGAATCATTGTGTGAGTAATTTACAGGTGCGTGTGAATCACCATAGGAAAACAGAGCGTGTCACTCAGGATTTAATGTGTATGTAGATAGGTTCTCATTAAACAACAATTAAAATCTCAGAATTAAGTGACAGTGTGTAGGGTGTCCTTGGTTCAGTTAGCAGTTTACAGTCCTAACAGTACAACATCCATGAATCCCTATTCTACAGGAACCTAACATGTAAGAGAGGAACCCTAACATAAACTCTATCATTAATACAACAAAAAAAAAACAGAAATGAAATTTAAACACAGGGAACCCAAATCAGTTTTGACAGTTAAAAGCAATTTAAACCAAAATCAACTCATTGCCTCACACAAATTGAATTGAACATATACTTCAACCCTAACACATGTGGGTGAGTCCAAATTATCATTCAATCACCATTAAAATAGGTAAAATATAAATAAAACTCAGGAAAATTGTTTCAGCCGAGTGGTATCAGTTGACAGCTCCTTGAATATCTATTTATCATCCAAAAACTCCATTTGAAACCTAAAAACCCACACCAATCAATAACCCACATTGTAGTAATGTAAATTCACATGCACATGGATTAAATTGGCTATTAACATCAATAAAAATAGGAAATAAAACTCAGAAATGAAGAACAGTAACTACGTATCAGTTAATTTGGGGAATTCAAATTTTCGAATTCAAAAACACATCAAAATGCCAAACAAAGGGTTAGTAATTGATATCAAACATATGAGGGTACATGAGAGTGTATTCGTGTCCAGGAATTGGACACGAATCGTATCCAAACAAACACGTGTACACAGACACTTGACAGTGTACAATAATCGTCGTACACGCATACACGTGCATCCAACACGCGACACACGACACGACATGACACGTGCTCGTGTCCAGTGGTGCGCCTAGGGTAGCTCTAGGACTGACACACCCTGTATTGAGCCCACAAGTCACACAGACACGACACGACACGCATGTCAGTCGTGCCTGTGTACGCGTACAGTAGCCCGCGCACGACAGCGCGCGACCAGTGCGACCTCGATAACTCCACGCGTGGTGCACGAGACGCTTCTAAATTTTGGAAGCATGGTCGCAGACAATGCCCCATGAATCCCACAAAAATTTAGGACACGACGTGTCCTGTGTCCCGAAATATACCCCCCGAGATGCAGGACACGGCCTACGGGCTCGTACTGCGTGTCCAACTGAAATACACGACACACAAGGATACAAAACACCAGGACACCTTCACAAAAATTAATACTCTCACCTAGATCTACAAATCCATGCAATCACTTTTCAAAAATACAAAAATTAATTCCTATGTGGCATTTCCACAAACACTCAGGTATCCTATTGGATACGTGTCCGATACGGACACGAAATGAGCCCACCTAGACCCGAAATGATTCTTACAGTTAGGGGAGCCTAGGCTGAAATGCAAAATAATAGCAACTATAATAAAGTTTTAGGGATTTAGCTATAGGTATCAATCTCCTCAAAAGCTCTAAAGAAGGGGGTGTTCTTCTTGCTTCCCAACTTTACCAAATTGTACACAAACTGAAAAAAAAAACCTCCACAAACAGCAAGAACACAGTAATTAGAACCTATTGCAATTTGTTTGGATTAAAAAGGAATTAAAATAGATTTTCTAGGAATTTCTAAAGATGGAGCATACCTCTCTTTCCAAATGTGAACTTTCTAAAGGAGGTAACCTAATGGAAGAGATTACTTATAGGGGAAATCCCTAGGTGGGCTGGCCGGCCATGCTAGAGTTAGTGTTAGGTTTACATGGTGTTGGGCTTGGGCCTCTATGGGCTAAGTTGCTAATTAATGGTTTTAAAACCGTAAGTCATGGCTTATGACTAAAGCCTCTCTATTCTAACTTAAATTCTAAATGACCTATTAGGAATTGACCTAATGTTAGGTTAGGGTCACATGACCTAATCAAGTCACCACCACTAGGGTTAGCATCTAGGTTAGGCTCCAAAGTCATTGCTAGTCAAAGTCTAGAATATCACTCAAATAAATTATACTAAAAATCACATAAATTCTAATAAATCTCAATAATTCACAATAATTCCAAATAAATCCCAAAAATTCAAAAATGACCAAAATACCCTCAAGCTAAAAAATGATAATGAAATACCCTAATCACATGGCTAGGCTCTAGATCACTATCTCTAGGGTTACACTAGCAAACACCAAATCACAAGTCATGATTTTAAAAAAATGATTAAAAATCACCAAAAATCATAATATGAAGTAATAATCAATAATAATAATTATAATTACAAAATTTCAAAATTACCCTCATCTGGAGAACTGGGTGTTACAACTGAGATCACGCTCCCAAAGTTTCGTGAAGTTTCGTCGAGAAACGAGGAAAAAATCACGTCGGCACTGATCGGCCACACGCACGCGTGCGGGACAGCCGCCGCTGAAACGACGTTCGCACGGACACGACACAACATGAGGACACTTTTTAGGGTGTCCAATGTGTAGCCCTATACCTACCCTAGCCTAGGACACGAACACGAGACACGAGGTGGGACACACGAGTCCCTAGACTCGATGGCACGTGTGCACGACGCTGTGCACGGGGCTGTGCACGCGCGCATACTCACGCACGGACACGCTCTGCGTGCGTGTCAGATACGACACATGGCCGCACGCTAACTCGGCTAGTAGGTCGGGGATGTGTACGCCCAGATGTACGCAAAGTTTCACGAGAGTTAGAAATGGATTCGCATCGATTTGGTTCACGCGCGTATCGGGTTTCCCGATACTCGTTCGCTGGACACGATACGGATACGGTTTTGACCCCAAGAATACCCGAGCACGTCACACATGTCGAGACCGACGTATTTACCAAGTTTCGTGGGTTAATTTGGAGTATTTTGAGTTTTGGGTCGTTTGATATTTTTGTGATAATTTGATTACTGAGATTTATTACGATAATTTCTGAGTATTTGGTCCTTGAATGCTGTTTGAGACTTGTGGGAATCGACTCTTGGGTTTGATTCTTATTTTCTAGCCATTTTTATGCATTTATGGTGTTTTACCTATTGATTGTATATATATATATATATATATATATATATATATATATATATATATATATATTAATTCCTATTATGCCTAATTTCGAATATATGTTAAAGTAAGGTGTCGAGGCCTTGATCTCAGATCTGGGAACACATTCCAGGTTCGAGATCGACCCTCATTGGCTTATATACATGGTATATGCATATATCTATAAATATGCCTATATGTATATATATATATATTTTATATATATTTGCTATTGATTGTAGTATTTTGTACATGGAATACTCTTGTAGTCATATTCTAATCTGTTTTCTCAGATTTGAGACTCATAACCAGCAGCCCTTCAACATCGCTCACACTCACAACCATGTTTCCTTTCATAACTTATATATATGTATATATATGTGTGTGTATATATATATATATATATATATATATATATATATATACAAGCAAATATTATATTACCTATATTTATATATTCATCACAAGTAATATATATATATTTTTTTATAAAAAAATATATATTGCTTGTGATGAATATATAAATATAGGTAATATAATATTTGCTTGTGATATGACTATAGGAAGTGTTGGGACAGATTAGGATCATCGTTAGGAGCCTAATTTGGTCGAATTGGCCGACAAGTTGACCAAGTTGACAAAAGTCAACTTTGGGTCAAACTTGATCCAAATCGACTCAAACGAACTCCGAATGACCTGAAAACTTGTGTATGACCTAGAAATTAGTAAACGGACTAGTTGACCTTGAGTTGACCAGGTTTGACCAGAGTTGACCAATGGTTGACTTTGACCTAGAAGGACCTAGAATCATGTAGAATTGCATTGCAGGCATTCCTTATGATATGTTAGACCTTGTTGTGACTTGTGGTTGTTTTAAATAGGTTTATATCACTCCAGTACAGTTACACATCCTCATCAGCAGCTCAGATTGTCAAACGAGTACATTCTCTGACCGTTTCGTTCTTGCTTGGACATATTTACTTGTTATAGACTAGTTTACTTGTTGCTGTCACGATATATCACGGATTAGTACTATATGGATCTCTTCATGCGATGTTATCCCCTCGGATACATCGGGTATATTGTGCTCATGTACTTTATCATGTGCATCGTCTACTCATTGTATTCGTACTTATTCATGTATACTCATGTGACATTCATGTACACTCATGATCATGTGAGCCTTCATGTATTGTAGAAGCATGGAAAAGAATAAAGAAAGATCCATGCGGCCAGGGAGCCCTATGCGGCTCAGAGAGTTCATGCGGCTCAAGGATCCATACGGCTCAAGTGTCTATGCGGCTCAAATAAGTTCCATGCGGCTCAGAGAGGAGCCACGTGGCCTGCAAACAGCTCCTCCCTTTGTCCTTTACTGCATTAAATGCCTTGACGGCTGACAGCTCTGACACATGACAGCCCTGACACAAAAATATAATTATGACTCCGTCATAATGTCAGACTCATAGGGAAATGAACGAAATCTCTGACACGATCCCCCGAGATCCAGAAACTGTTATGCGACCTTGACACGTGGACAGTCGCATGCGGCTCGAGCAGAGACCACCCCATGCGGCTCAGGCCGAAGCTGTCCCATGCGGCTCAGACAAAGCTATCCCATGCGGCTCAAGCAGAGGCTGCCCCATGCGGCTCACGAGGACTGTCTCCATGCGGCTCACAAAGAAGGCACCTATCATACACTCATGCGGCTCAGATCATTATCATGCGGTTCAAATATTCAGGGGGCCACTCTCAAGCAGCCTTGACACGTGGCCAGTCTTATGCGGCTCAATGAGGAGCAACCTTCCAGCGGCTCAGATTTCTGCAGTGGCTCGCGGTTAAGACACGTGGCATGATAGTGGGACACGAGGCATCAAATCGAGCAAAATCTATCAACAAATCCCAATAAAATATTGGGATCAAATTAGATTATTTGCAATCGAGCAAATCAATGACACGTGTCGGGAAATCCGAGATTGGCATGACAAATCAGGAGGATTTATGTCAATCATCATTAATTACCTACAAAAGATTTGATGCAATCATATTAATTGCTCAAATCTCTTATATTCAAGATGAACGGCCCAGATTCAGTGATCCTTAGCCGCCGACTTTTAAGAATGGGCAATCATTGCAAACCCTAATGAGGCCCCCCACTCTTATAAATAGCAAGGTGCCATTCCCTTGCGAAGGAGGAGATTCTCTGATAAAAAAAAAGAGAGACACAAAGAGCCAGAGAGCTAGAGAAAGAATACACAGAGATCAAAAGGAGAGCATTTCTTCACCAACGCCAAGCAGTTATTCTACAGAGCCAAAAAGCTGCACCCGATCGTCCAAGGAGTAAGACAGAGCGGCCATCGCTTTCTCGAGCCTCTATCGTCACCTCCCAGAATCTAAAATAAACAATTGTACTTAGATTGCTGTACCTAGGCTTTCGTCCCTAGGCTTTCTTTGTACAAGCGAGTTTGTATTTTGAAGTAAAAGTCCTATCCTCCGATAATTGTTCTGCTCTTTTATATTTCATGGCAAACACGATGACGACTCTGCTAGGGACAAACTTATCCACGACTGAGGAGTTGGTGACGCAATCGGATGCAGCCAAACTTGGCTCCACGTAACAGAAGATGGTCGTCCGCTTCGACCAACAGGCGTTTGAAGAAATGCTCTCCGAGGGAAGCGCTGGCCCGGTCCAGAAGCGAACCCGCAAAAAGAAAGCTCGCAGCGAGTCGAGACCAAAATCATTTGCTCCTCCCCAAGCTCTGGACGGAGTACTCTCTGCTGCCCAAGACGGCGAAGGCGACTCTCGCGCGGCCCCACTTGGAGCCATAGAGAACTCTGCTGTCCCCAAGTCTGGTAGAGGAAAGCACTACGATGCTGGACTTGCAGGGGTAAAGAGCGATTCTATGTGCTCCAGGAAGAAACCGAATAAGGGCACTAACCGCAAAACGAAGACTCATGCGGCCAAGATTGCCAGCCGTATGAATGATGACCATGCGGCTGAGACTGCTAGCCAAATGCGTAATACTCATGCGGCCAAGATTTCCAGCCGCATGGAGAACACTCATGCGGCCAGGATTTCCAGCCACATGGAGAAGACCTATGCGGCTACGACTGCCAGCCGTATGAAGATTATTGATTCCAGCCCCATGACGTCTACCCCACGCGGCTCTGTCTTCGACCGCCTCTCCTATGGTCCTGATCTCTTGTGCTCCCAAGAAGACATGTCTGACTCTCTCCAGCACCACTTAAACTCTTCCTACTATGTACCCTCACGCACTAGAGTGAAGAAGTTTACGACAGTACGAGCTTGGCAAGCTCAGTCTACTGATCCGACCTCTGACCATCCGAGCATCCCACATACTATTATACGGGCCTCTGATGGGAAGTTGTACAGAACCACCCGAGTCCAGCCCCAGGCGGCAAACGGACAGAGAGGTTCCCAAAAGTCTTCCAAAATCCAGGGAGCAAACATGGTCGATCCGGACCCATCTGACTTGCGTGAGGCCACCCTCCACAAATGCAAGAAAAGAGAAGGTGCCTCGGGGTGCAAAGAGTCCTCCCACGGACGTCACTGCACCCAAGTCATCGTCAACTGCTATTACAATAATGCGACGGTACGAGAAGACCGGCAGCCCGTCTTCCAAAGACTGCAACAAGCATGTTCAGAAGACGAGGCACTTCCCGTCGCCTCCTACAACTCTGCTCAGAAAATCCCCGTCAATGGGAGAGGGAAGAAGACCAATGTTCCCAGCCCGAAGATTTTAACCACTATGACTAAGAGACTATCGTCTAAACGGGTGCCCACCACCGGAGTTTTCCAAGGTACCCGTTCAAAGACGAAATCTGCTACAGTGGAAGATTCATCGTCTACACCACTGGGGGTTGCTGGGACTGGGGGTTGCACTCCTCAGAATATCTACGATAATCCGATATTCCAAGGAGATGAACCCGAGGAAACAACTCTTCCATCAGATACAGCAAGGGCCGACGTCCCCGAGGACATCCACGACTCCCAAGATGAAGCAAACTCTGAAGCTGGGGGTACTATCCCTTCTGAGTCTGAACCAGAGGAGAACATTCCCACATACCCCGATGACTTCTCGCTATAGGGGTATAATTCGGAGGGCACGTCCTCCACCGTTCCTTCCATCTCTCCTCATGTAAAGACGGTGTTCATGACAGACAACAACCAAGGTGGTTCCAGTGATCGCCAAAGCATCGACACTCTGGAGGCTATACTGCACGCCTTGGTCAAGTCTGTAGACGAGATCAAAGCGGCCCTTCCAACTCTCCAAGGGGACGCCTGGCCAAACAAGCACGGGTCCCACGGTTAATACGGACTCGAACTCAGCGGCACCGAACCCGGGCAACAATCCTCCTGAAATGACGGCTCCTACCGCTGTGGATGAAGCCAGGGAAGCGAGAAGAGAGGTCCAGGAGCTCCGAGCCATGTTTCACGCTCGAAAAAACTCTCAAGACCTCAAAATATGGCAACCGTACCCTGCTGCATGGAGGGATGTCCCCTTCCCGCCAAGATATAAGCCGTTCAACATCAACCCTTATGATGGCAAGACCTCCGCAAGTCGGTACATCACTTACTTCGAGATCACCACCGACCATCTGCCCTATGACGATGCCATCCTTACACGATTATTCATCGGGGCATTGGAAGGAGTCGCCTTCGACTGGTATCGCAACCTGCCGGACAACTGCATCCACTCCTTCGCCAGCTTCAAGCACATGTTCTTGGAGAGATTTTACGAAGTAGGGCAGGACATCACGATGTCCACCCTCATGGACGTCGTCCAAGGGGAGAAAGAGCTGACAAGGAATTATATTGAGCGGTTTTGCCAAACCGCAATGAAGCTGCCGTCTGGTAACCCGAATTCCTCCTTAATTGAAATTTTCCAAAAGAGACTGCTTCTAACAATCAGCCTCTGGATGGGCGAAAGTCAATTCAAGGACTGGAAGACGTTTATCATCAGTACCACAAGCGCCGAAGAACGATTGAAGAAGGCTCGCCAACTGGGATTGCACATCTCAGAGGGAGAAGACAAGGGCAGGCGTCCCAACGCCAACACCAACAATGGGGGCAGCTTCGCCAACAATCGAGACAATAAGGGCAAGCAGGCTATGGTGGCCGACACGGCGCAGAAACCTGAGTCAAAATCGGCAGACAAGCAACGGCCACAAATGACCTACTCCTTCGAAGACGGCTACGTCTAGCCCATCTTAGACATGCTCATACAAGGAGATAGAATTCAGCTCCCTCCACCAAGACGGGAACCTCGGCTGGCAGAAATAGAGAACCCAAAGTACTGCCATTACCACCGCTACGTCCACCATGCTATACACGACTGCTACCAGCTAAAACGGTACATACAGAATCTCATCGATTCGAACGCTCTGGCCATCGATTTCGAAGAGGTAACCGTGGCAGCCAATATGGTGTCTGTACAATTTAGCAGCTTCCCTCCAACAGAAACTCAAGACGGTGTGGTCCCTATCCCTCTGGCGACAATGGAGATTGCTAATCTTCCACCTCCCCGAGATCAGGCTGCTGGTCTAGTGCCCCTCACCACATCACGAGGGGAGGTCATGTGGGTCCATCCAGACTTGGTATCTGAAGTGACTCAGTCCACACCATCTTCCATTCGCAAGAAGAAGAGTGGAAAAGTCAGATCCTGCCGCACAATCTCGGCAGATATCGAAGAAGTCACAGCTGTCGTTACTCGGTCTGGGGCACAATCCCAACCTGTGGCTGACAACTCGGCTGAAGATCATCAGCCCGCTACAACTGACGCTCCGGGACCTTCTCAGCCTCCGACAACCGACAAGCCTAGGCCGAAGGAGACTCGCTTTGACAAATCCCTCCGAAAAGAGGCACCACAGGGCTGGAGAGGCCCTACAACTTCGACATCTTGGCACAATTGGCCAACACACCAGCCAAGTTGTTATTATACGAGCTTCTGAGACTCTCAAAGGATGTTCGTACGGCTTTGAGCGATGCACCCCAAAATGCTGATGCGTACCTGGCTCAGGTCAACCTCACGGGAGAAAATCTGCCTGCAGATCTCCAAGACAGTACTTGCATAGGAGCAATGTCCAACATTGTCTTCACTCCGCAGGATATGCTCATCAAAACCAACCTGCACGATCGCCCGTTATACTACACTGGATACATCGGCGACGTAAAGGGTGGATCGGATGCACATTGATCCTGGCTCTTCCTTAAGCATTATCTCGAAGGGTCTGTTATATCATCTCCGCATCCCTATGCATCGCCTGACGCCAATAAGCACCACCATCGGTGGTTTCAATTCGGGCAGTAGCTACCCAATTGGAAAGATTCATCTGAAGTGCCAAATTGGCGATCTCCAGTCAGAAGTCACATGTTACGTCATAGATGCAGACACTTCTTACAACATCCTCTTGGGGCGCCC
The DNA here is from genome assembly GCA_029216955.1 of Iris pallida. Classification (NCBI taxonomy): domain Eukaryota; kingdom Viridiplantae; phylum Streptophyta; class Magnoliopsida; order Asparagales; family Iridaceae; genus Iris; species Iris pallida. Next base: position 52,482,234 of record JANAVB010025196.1, read on the forward strand.
TTGGATACTTGATTATATGATCGTGCCTTCCACGCTACACCAATGTTTCAAGTATATCGATAAATACGGCTTCGTGAGGACAGAATTTGCCGACATCGATCCCTTCAAAGGGGTCGAATTCTATTACTCAGACTCCAGCCTATACGAAAAGTCGAAGAGGCACCTTGGTGAAGGAGATGTGCAAGCTCGTACCGAGACAGCCACAGGATCAGAAGAACCGCTGACGATCCATCTCCAAGCTCGCAAACCTGGCAAGTCCGAACCCCTTACAGCCACTCTGCGTAAGGACGCAATCAGCCTCTCGGCACAAGAAGAGCAAATAATAATCCGGCTGTCAAGGTCCGGCCAAGTGCCAAGACCCACAACAGAGCCACTGACAATCAGGCTGCCTAGAGTCGGCCAACCATAAATAGAGAAGCTCAATCCCTCCGACAAGCCAATGACGATACGCCTTCCCAAGAAGAATCGTCATCCCGATGCAAGGTCTGGGGCTTCTAGTGAGCCAACAACTCCCCGCCCAGCATTGAGTACCAAACTGCGGGTCGCTAGTTTGCCAACGACTCTACGTTTTGCTCCACCGACAGAACCACTGACGATCAAACTGCCCAGGTCATCCTCTCAGTCTTCATTTATACAGAGGGTGGCTGAAGAAGAACCGGAGCTAGCCAAGTATGTGGCTGCCCACACTGATGTTCCTTCTGCAGATGATGTAATCCCGCTAGAAAAGATACCTTACTTCATCAATAAAGGGCTATCTTTGAACTACCTTGAGCTTAATAAGCTTTGTACAATGTATGCTATGGAACACGTTATAGGCACTCACCTACATACACAGGTGACAAATGTGTACACCACAAACCAGCTTACTCCAGTGGAAGATGCTTACCACATAATCGAGAGAGGGGACCATCCAATCATCTTCGGCCGGAAGGACGACTCGCAGCCCTTCACCATAGAAGAAGTCGATCTTGAATCAGATACCGGGAGACTGCCTCTGTATCTTTATAGCCCCCAATCCAAATACCTCATACAAAAACAGGGATATGATCTGGAGACTACGCCAGGCTTGAACTACGGCACTGGACGACGATTACCTTTAAAGCCACTAGTCCCGGCTGGCAAACCACGGGACTACTACAGCAAGACCCGATGTAGATTAGGGTATATTATGCCCACAACGACCCCTGAAAGTTCAGATGAGGAATGCGATCGGCATTCACATTCAACCGAGTCACCCACTTCTAATTTGGATACCGGCATCGGAGACATGCTCAGGCAAGTCCTGTCAGTCAACATGGCATTCGCCGACGCTTACGAAGAAGATGAAGACATTCCTGAAATCCTCGAGCTAGAGCCGTGGGCCCAACAGCTGGATGCACAATAGAAAAAGCGGTTCGAACAGAGAGAACCTTCCACCGAAGACGAAGTTATACAGGTCGACCTCGGCAGTAAATCTTCTCCAAAACCAATCTCGTCAGTAAAAGCCTAACAGACGAAGAGCGAAAATCATTGCTGGAACTCGTCAAAGAATATATTGATGTGTTCGCCTGGAGCTATGAAGACATGCCGGAGTTAAATCTCGATATCGCTCTTCACAAATTCAACATTCAGCCGGATGCAAAGCCAGTCAAGCAACAACAGCGACGCTTCTGCCCAGGCATCATGGATGCGATCGAAGTCGAAGTCAACAAACTAATAGCCAGCGGCTTCATTCGCGAAGAGCAACATCCAGACTGGGTCACCAATATAGTACCGGTCCTCAAGAAGAATGGAAAGATTCGAATCTGCATCGACTTCCGCAATCTGAACGAGGCATGTCCCAAAGATGAGTTCCTCCTCCCTATCACAGACATCATGATCGATAACACATGCGGCTTCGAACGCATGTCATTCATGGATGGCTTCTCGGGGTACAACCAAATTAAGATGTCTCCTGACGACGAGAAGCATACATTATTCCGAACACCGATTGGCACATACTGCTACACAGTCATGCCTTTCGGTTTAAAGAATGCTGGCACCACATACCAAAGAGCTATGAGTATCATCTTCAGAGACCACTTGTGCAAGACTGTGGAGTCTTATGTTGATGACATCGCCGTCAAGAGTTGCTGTAAGGGAGACCATCTCCAGGATCCGAGGATGGTATTCGACCTGATGCGAGCACACAACCTGAAGATGAATCCCATAAAATCCTTCTTGGGCATATCCAGCAGAAAATTCTTGGGTTTTATTATTACTGCACAGGGAATCCACGTAGATCCAGAGAAGACGAAGGCAATTATGGCGATGGGTCCCCCGAGAAATCTCTGCGAACTCAAAGGCCTTCAAGGGAGGCTTACTTACATCAGGAGGTTCGTTTCCAACCTCTCCAGGCGTTGTCAGCCATTCACCCATCTCATGAAGAAGGGCGTCTCATTCTTATGGGATGAAGAATGCCAACGTGCCTTTGACAGTATCAAAGAATATTTGTCGAACCCTCCAGTCCTGGTGGCCCCGGTTGCTGGAAAACCATTCCTGCTCTATGTACGAGCAATAGAGCATTCCCTCGGCGCTCTGCTAGCACAAAACAACGATACAGGTCATGAACAAGCTATATATTACCTCAGCCGAATGATGATTGGGCCAGAGCACCGATACACCGCAGTGGAGAAGGAATACCTCACCCTGGTGTTCGCCATTCAAAAGATGCGACACTATGTCACAAGACAAACCATACATGTGATCTCATGAGTCAACCCTCTCAGGGTCCTCATGACTAAACCAGGCGCACTCAGCTCTCGCCTCGCTACATGGGCAATATTGTTGTCCTCTTATCATATGATCTTCGTCCCACAAAAGGCTGTTAAAGGTCAAGCCCTGGCAGACTTTTTGGCAGCCTACCCAGGCTCGGAGTCGTCCAGAATATATGAAGAAATCCCAGATGAGGTCGCCGACTCGCATGCAACCTCTCTCGATGATATATGGCGAATGTTCTACGATGGTGCCTCAAAGAACGGACCTAAGGGCAACATCATCGTCGGAGTCAGGGTGGTGCTGGTTTCTCCTTCCGTGTTGGTGATCAATCGTGCTTACTCCCTCACAGAGCCCTGCTCTAACAATGTGGTCGAGTACAATGCATTGGTCATTGGCCTCCAACTTGCAAGAGAACTGGGGGTAGAATATCTTGAAGCATACGGCGATTTGCAGTTAATTGTCAATCAGATCCGGGACTCATATGAAGTTCGCCATGAAGACATGATCCCCTATCACCAAATAGCGATCAACATCATCTCGTCGTTCGAGGGGTTCTTCATCGAACATGTTCCCAGACTCCAAAACATCGAAGTCGATGCCTTAGCAGGCCTTGCCGCTTCCCTAGCAGTGCCAAATCATACTCATCATTCGGTTGATGTGATAGGCCACGAACTGGTCTGTCCCAAGAACAACGTTCAGTTCGTGGTGAGTTATTCCGCTCAGACGGTCGACGAAGCGCCAGACTGGAGACAACCATTCATAGACTTCGTAGTCTACGACATCCTGCCCGAGAACTCAAAGGAAGCCAATTCCATCAGAAGGCGTTCTCTCAGATTCTTCTACGATACAGAGACGAAAATGCTGTATCGCCGATCCTACGATGGATTATTACTTCGATGTCTGTCGAACGCAGAAGCCAAAGAAGTCATACCTAAAGCTCATGACGGGATCTGCGGGGCCCATCAGCCTGGCCCTAAATTACAAGACCATCTTCGCCGAATGGGCTACTACTGGCCCACGATGGTAGCAGATGCGATAGACTATGCTAGAAAGTGCAAAGCCTGCCAAGTCCACGCGGACTTCATCCACCAACCATCCGAGTTTCTATATCCGACAGTGGTATCCTGGCCATTTGAAGCATGGGAAATGGACATCATCGGTCCGATCGCTCCACCTTCTTCCCGAGGACATCGCTTTATACTCGCAATCACGGATTACTTCTCCAAATGGGCAGAAGCTGTCCCGCTCACAGAAGTAAAGACTTCAAATATGATCAGCTTCCTCAAGAATTACGTCATCTATCGCTTTGGACTGCCCCGAAGGATCATCCACGATAGTGGTCCGCAGTTTGCAAGCCATGCCTTCTATCGGTTCTGCGATAAGCACCGTATCCAGAATATTGCTTCAACGCCATACAATCCAGCAACGAATGGGTTGGCAGAAGCATTCAACAAAACAATCATCAAACTTCTCAAGAAGTTTGTATCGTCCAACAAACGCGACTGGAACGAAAAGCTTGGTGAATGCTTATGGGCATACCGTACTACAGTCCCAACAGCCACTGGAAATATGCCATTTTCCCTGGTGTACGGGAGTGAGGCAGTCCTCCCATTAGAGACTCAGATACCCTCACTCCGCGTCGCCCTTACTTACCAATTGACGACGGACGATAACTACCGTCGCCGGCTACAAGAGTTAGAGGCCTTAGATAAAAATCGCCTCTTGGCCCAGCAACGAATCGAGCTATACCAAGCATGCATCTCGGGAGCCTTCAACAAGAAGGTTAAAATCAGAACATTCCAGGTGGGCGATCTCGTTCTGGCAGTCCAAAGGCCGATGGTTATGACTCACAAAACTGTCGGCAAATTCCAGCCAAAGTGGAAAGGTCCGTTCATCATTGATGCTGTATTCTCCAACGGTGCTTACTGCATCGCAAAACAAAACGGAGACTTGCTCATGCTGCCCGTCAACGGTAAGTTCTTGAAGAAATATTATGTCTAAATGACATTTTCCAGATCATCGAGTCATGTACCCGCTGGTACCGCTGAACTCACTCTCACAATATTCAAGATCATCGAGTCATGTACCCGCTGGTGCCGCTGAACTCACATTCATAATACTCCAGATTATCAAGTCATGTACCCTCTGGTACCGCTGAACTCACTTTCACAATATTCCAGATCATCGAGTTATGTACCCGCTGGTACCACTGAACTCACATTCCCAAAATTCCAGATTACCGAGTCATGTACCCCCTGGTACCGCTGAACTCACGTCCTCCTTCCACCAAAAATCCTAGATTATTGAGTTATGTACCTTCTGGTGCCTCTGAACTTACACTTTGATTCCAAAATTCATGGATTGTCGAGTTATGTACCCGATGGTACCCTTGAACTTACATCCCGGTTACTCTTTCGGGGGAAAGTTATGTATGACCATACCTCTGAACTTTCTTCCTGAAGGAGCTCCTTCCTCATGATCCACTACTCGCACTCCCAGTGCACAAAAAGGGTAACAGATCCACAAATTTCCAAAACGACCATGTCGATGTTACCTCTGAGTCGTCTTAATTCTGCCAAAAACAAATCACCCCTCTACATAGAACTTCTATGTCCTCATTACCTCTGAGTCATTCTATGTACCCCCCTTCATTGAGCCCACTCCTGCCATGTCCTTATTACCTCTGAGTGGGAAGGCTCCGTCGAAGAAACCTTCATGCTTGCCATGTCCTCATTACCTCTGAGTAAGTATGATTAATTCCCTTTCGATTTATTATCCGTACCCACAACCGGAGTACGCCAAGGATAGTAGGTCCACAAATATCCTCCGTTGAGTCCACTCCTGCCATGTCCTCATCACCTCTGAGTAGGAAGATTCCGCGGTAAGAAAACCCTCATGCTTGCCATGTCCTCATTACCTCTGAGTAAGTATGTTGGTTCCCTTTTATCCTATTATCCGTATCCTAAACCAGGGTACGCCAAGGGTAATAGGCCCACAAATGTCCTGTGCTAAGCTTTTCAGCACAGGCCCACCTTTGCTCATTATGCCCCGGGAGCCAAGCTACTCCATGGCATTCTTTCTCCCGATACTCGGAACGTCCACGACACCATTACTGTGAACCGTTCTAAGTATCTCCAATCAAACTTGTTATCCATACCTAAAACCAAGATATGCCAAGGGTAACAGGTCCACAGATAAGTCCCCCATGCGGGGCACACATCACCACAATACCACAGGCAAAACAAATGATACAAATAAAGGGTAGAATGGAAAGTACTCTTTATTTGAAAGACGAAAAAGTATTACATGTTTTGGGACCACGTCCCTCTCAAAAAGAAAAGAAAAGAGAACAGAAACAACAGAGAAAAAGGCCGACTATAGTTCGGCATTACACAACTCCAAAAGGTGATTCTTCACCAAGATGGCCCCCCTGTTCGAGCCGCTGTTTAGCTCAACGTTCAGCCTCCTGGGACAACCGCTCCCCATCACCCAAGTCCATAAGTGCCCGCCAGTCATCTTCTAACTTCTTCAGGGCAATCTCCAGGTCAGCCGAAGCTTGATTAACCATGTCAGCCTCCTGGATAATTAGCCCCTGTCGATATGGACAGCCTCAAGCTCAGACTCAAAAAAAGTTAACTTCTTCTGAAGCTCAAGGATCTGCTTCCGCGTGTCAGTGATCCCGCGGGAGGCAGTCCCTTCCCGAGCCATAACATCTTCACTCTCATGGCTCAATTGATCATATCGATCAGACAGAACACGGAGATCCTTCAGTATGGCCGGCTTGGTTTTATTTCGAGCAGCCCTCGTCTTCTCTTTAGCAGTTGTGAGGGAACCGCGCTCCTGATCTATAGCAGCAGGCAGATCAGTCTGCCGCAGTACCTGAAGCTGGGCCACCAGCTGATCAGTCTCCAGCAATTTTGCCTCCAAAAGAGCAGCCACCCCTGCCCCACCGGGAAGGGCCTTAAGGATATCAATTTGACCCTGGGCGCATTGCCGGGCCAAGACGAAAGAGGTCCCTCTTTCCACAGCAGCTTCTATCCCCCTTTTCAAGTGAGGATAAAAGCTATCGACTACGTCCTGTAACGCTTCGTCCAGGACCTCTGAAGAGGACGGCGTCAGAGGAAGCGTGGCCGGCAACATCGGAGGAATTGTGCTAGAACTTGCCACCACGGGGCATCTTCCGAGCAGAACGATGCACGGATAGCGGCTAACTCTTCCTCTGCCACCCGAAGAGCCTGGACACTTGGCAGGGCGGAGAGGTCGACTCTCGGAGCCGCCCGAGCAGAGGAAGAAGCAAGGACCATCGTCCCCTGTCCCGGCTGTCCTATCACCAGACTTGCCGAACTCGTTCCCGCGGGAGGCCCATCAAGACGAGCTGGAAGGAGAGGGGGTACGTCCCTCTCCGCCAGTGCCCCTTCGGCAGAGTCCGTCTCAACAATGTCCATCCTCGGCACGGGAGAGGCAGGACCAGTATTTCCATGACAACAATCAATCGACGTGACCCGAAGGATGTGATGATAGAGCAGATAGGCCTCCTCGTAAGTTAAGATTCGGCTTATCTTACCAGGAGAGGAGCCTGGAGGCTGCAGCTTGTTCGCAGCTGGCATGGTCCCCTCTCCCGTGATCTCCAGGTTAAATTCGGCCGGCTCCTCTGTCCCAGCCACCGCGGAGGGAGAGGCAACTCGATCAGCACCATCTTGATGGAATTCAGCAATTTTAGGGGCAGACTCACCGGAGCCCCCGTCATCCCGAGTCACGACCTCGGCAACTTAAGAGTCCTCTTCTTCTGACACCTACAAGAGGGAAGGAAGATGATTAAAATCAAAACTAGAATAAAGGAAGAACCGATAGTGACTTATTTACCTCTGACGCGGGGTCAACTTCCTTGCCTCTCTCCCTTATAGTTAGCTTGCGGTGTCTGGTCATAGCCAGCTTCCGGGAGCGAGGAATACCGCCAACAGGAGAAATATGCCTGCTACGCTTTCGTGCAGGGCCGGGCGCAATGGATGACTGATCTACCACCATCTCATCTGGCAAAACAGGCTACTGACCCGCCTCTACATCTGCCATCGGAAGGGAAGAGTCATCCCCATCATGCTCGTCGCCTTCATCATCTGCAATAGCGGAGTCCGAATCTGGCACTTCGACTCTATTCTTCCTCTTCCTTGTCTTGGTCCCCTGGGAACTCTCGTCCAGACCGGTACCAACAATAAAACTGGCACCCGGGTTAAAACCGACAGGGGGCTTGTTCGCCATGATGTGGTACAGAGCCGCCATATGTAAGATCTCTACCGACGCCTTGATAGCAAGAACTGAGAAAACAGTATGGGTATGGAATATGTCATAGTATTGTCAGGCCCTGATGCCGTCAAGAAGGCTACCTTCAAAACCCAGACAATAGCTGGGGCTGTCTAGAAAATGCTAACTGTATCCAAACTGCCGGGCAAGCCTGCTAGGCAGATAAGGCTCCAGAAAGACAGTATTACGGTTACGATATACCAGATGAGCGGGGCGGATGTTACGCAGCCACAGAAGCATCTGACCGTCCAGAATTTGAGGGGGCCCAATACCGTCAAGATGTACAGTCGCTATTTCTTCTGTAGTAAAACGAGGGACAGATACGAAAATGTTGTACATATCTGCCCTCGCCAGTGCCATCCTGCAAGCACGTATGGTCTCATACTCCCAAGACTCATTATGATAGCGGAAGATAAAAGCGTCGTCATCAGTTACGCCGTCTTCAGAGCCCGGTCTCATCAAAGACGGATAATGCATCAACAGCCACCCCATCAGATAATGATAGGGTAGCTCAGTCCGTTCAAAATCTTTTGTCACATCGTGGGCAATGACCTTGGATGTGAAAGTATGAAGGCCACGGTGTATGCTGCACACCATGGCCGGGAGGAGAGCTAGCCTGACTCGCAAAACTAACTTCACAGCGGGAAGGATGAGGTTACGACTGATCCTCTCGATAGAACCAGCTCCCCCCGAGATTACACAATTTCGCAGCCATATCATCAAGAATCCCGCCAGGAGCGCCTTTTCTGACAGTTCTTGGGTATCCTGATAAAAATAACCGAAGGAGTCGGTTTTACTCCCGAATCTGTCACTAGTGGTGGCCACCCTCTTAGCCGATGACACTAAGTCTTTAACCGCCTCCCAGGATTGAGGACGTCGGGAAGGAACTTGACCTGAGGCGTTCGTCGTAAAGAGATAGCGCACCCTATCCTTGGTATGGAGGGCATTCCCTTTCGAGCTGCTATCCTTTTCAGCTATCTGATGACATGTGCTATAATGGCATAATATCTCTTGATAACAAGCCACGAAGCCTGGATACCGTCTTTCTAACTCTTCGAACTCCTCATTCGTGGGAGTATACGCCTCAAAAGCTTCGTCCCCCCAAGGAAGCTTGGAGACCGCATGCATTTCGTGGAGCGCAAGCCCCATTTCCCCTACGGGTGTATAGAAGGTTCCAGTACGGCGGTTATACATCTCCAGCAGAGATATAAATAATCTCTCGTTTATAGGCAAGCCATGGCTGGTGCCCCGAATAGCATGGTAAAGACCAATCTCACACAGAAAGGCCTCATACTTTCGTAAAATCCATATAGACAGATTGGTCCACAAGGGAATGGGATATATCCAGCTAGGGAGCATCAACCGACCAATGGGATAGGAGCCCTTCCGAGCAAGTTGGTTCATAAAAGTGTCGGCTATAGAAAACGTAAAATTGGGACCCGACACATTCAAGAAAGTACCCGGGGCCAATCCCATTACAGAACGGCTGGTGTGCACCTTGCCCGCACACACTGACTTCAGGCTGTTGTTATAATAGATGTCTCCCATAAACATTCCACTTCGGGTAGGAGTTAAAGACTCTTCCATCTTCCGGTCCAGTGGGAGCATATTGAACCAAGATAGTGGGAAGTGACGCTCTGTTTACGGAATGCGGATCGCCATCCCGTTAGAAACAGAACTCTAGTTCTCTGATACCTCCAGAACCTGACTGTTCTTCACAGTCAAGGCGTCTCCAAAGAAGAACGCAGGCTTCAAGTATTCTCCTTCTAACTTCTCCGAGTTCATCATAGCGTTAAGAAAATAGAAAGGCTGGTTTTTGAGGGCATTCAATCTCGCCGGAGGCTCGTCACTCGAAAACTGGTCTGCCACATGCCTAACTATATGGTCGTACCTATAACCCAGAGCAGCTTGGGCAGGGCCTACCAGGAGTTCTCCAGCAGCATTAACCGACAAATTCACTAAGAAAAAGACAGAAAAAAATAAGTTAAAAAAGATGGACAAAAAGAACCAGTGGGTGTTTTCGAGTTTATGCGGCTCCAACTTAACGAAGCCTCATGCGGCTCAAGAGACCACTTATGCGGCCCCAACTTAATGAAGCCTCATGCGGCTCAAGCTCAGAAGAACATTTATGCGGCTCCATTCAGTGAAGGTTCATGCGGCAGCGCTTTCATAGGGCCCTCAGGGATCGGATAAGATCGTGTGGACCACGTGACAGACAAATGCGTGGGAATCTATACGACTCAGCGAAGCTTATGTGGCTTCCTTGGCGAAGCGCGTATGCAGTCACGGTGGCTATTCTTATGCGGCTCGCGGCTCGGCCATAGGACGAACATGCGGCTCACATGAAAATAAAGGCTCGTGCATAAAGCATGCGACGTAGCCATAGCAATTAGTGTTCTTTAAACCCACATAAAGTCCTTACTAACAATAGGGGGATGGACGTCAGGGTGAGCTGTGGGCACGTCGGCCGGCGGAGGAGCGGCCGCAGTCGAAGTAGAGGCAAGTCTTCTTGACCTTCGCCGCCGCAGACGATGAAGGTGCCGCCTTCTTGCCCTTCGCCGCAACGGTCTTCTTGGGAGCCATTGGTGATCGAAAAAGAGGATAACAATCGGGGTAGGGAAGGTTCGAAGTAAAGGAGAAAGTAAAGAAGTTTTCTCTCTTAAACTCCTCTTATTTATAGGAGGACAAGAGAGGGAGGGACACGTAGACTAATAACCGCCTCGGAAAAGACGAAACCGACTCCTCGAATTTTGTTCCCTCTCCCATAAAGGAGATTCACCCAGGGCATAAAATCCAAAGATTTAATGAGCCGACCCTTGGGATTTCCCCTAAAGGCGGCACTAAAATAATTTGAGACAATTAAAGACACGTACACGTGGACAAGGAGCTATGCGGCCCAAAAGTCCCTGCGGCTGATTGACTCAATACGGCTGAGACATCCATGCGGCTGAGACATCCATGCGACCGAGACATCATATACGGCCAGGAGAGTTTATGCACAGCCATGCTTCTTATTCAAAGTATTTCAATTTTGCAAATTGAAAACTTTGAAGGGGGTCTTGTAGAAGCATGAAAAGAATAAGAAAGATCCATGCGGCCAGAGGAGCCCCATGCGGCTCAGTGAGTTCTTGCGACTCAAGGATCCAGTACGGTTCAAGTGTCTATGCGGCTCAAATAAGTTCCATGCGGCTCAGAGAGGAGCCACGTGGCCTGCAAACAGCTCCTCCCTTTGTCCTTTACTACATTAAATGCCTTGACGGCTGACAGCTCTGACATATGACAGCCCTGACACAAAAATACAATTATGACTCCGTCATAATGGCAGACTCATAGGAAACGAAGAAATCTCTAACACGATCCCCCGAGATTCAGAAACTGTCATGCGGCCTTGATACGTGGACAGTCGCATGCGGCTCGAGCAGAGACCATCCCATGCGGCTCAGGCCAAAGCTGTCCCATGCGGCTCAGACCAAAGCTATCCCATACGGCTCAAGCAGAGGCTGCCCCATGCGGCTCACGAGGACTATCTCTATACGGCTCACAAAGAAGGCACCTATCATATACTCATGCGGCTCAGATCATTACCATGCAGTTTAAATGTCCAGGGGGCCACTCTCAAGCAGCCTTGACATGTGGCCAGTCTTATGCGGCTCAATGAGGAGCAACCTTCCTGCGGCTCAGATTTCTGTAGTGGCTCGCGATTAAGACACGTGGCATGATAGTGGGACACATGGCATCAAATCGAGCAAAATCTATCAACAAATCCCAATAAAATATTGGGATCAAATCAGATCATTTGCAATCGAGCAAATCAATGACACGTGTCGGGAAATCCGAGATTGGCATGACAAATCAGGAGGATTTATGTCAATCATCATTAATTACCCACAAAAGATTTGATGCAATCACATTAATTGCTCAAATCTCTTATATTCAAGATGAACAGCCCAGATTCAGTGATCCTTAGCTGCCGACTTTTAAGAATGGGCAATCATTGCAAATCCTAATGAGGCCCCCCACTCTTATAAATAGCAAGGTGCCATTCCCTTGCGAAGGAGGAGATTTTTTGATTAAAAAAAAGAAAGACACAGAGAGCCAGAGAGCTAGAGAGAGAATACACAGAGATCAAAAGGAGAGCATTTCTTTACCAACGCCAAGCAGTTCTTCTACAGAGCCAAAAAGCTGCACCCGATCGTCCAAGGAGTAAGGCAGAGCGGCCGTCGCTTTCCCGAGCCTCTATCGTCACCCCCCAGAATCTAAAATAAACAATTGTACTTAGATTGTTGTACCTAGGCTTTCGTCCTAAGGCTTTCTTTGTACAAGCGAGTTTGTATTGTGAAGTAAAAAGTACAGTCCTCCGATAATTGTTCTGCTCTTTTATATTTCATGGAAAACATGTATAACCCAGTGTGTATGTGGACTAGCTATCCATGTGACGTACTACTTTCATGTGCAATAACATAACCTGGACAGATCCTTGTGTACTGATTGGGGCAGGAGGAGTATTTATTTGGTTATGTGATATACACCCTTTTCATGTGCAACTCCAACTAGATTTAAGTCATGTGTAACCTAAGCCAGTTTATATAACCAGATTGTGCTTTACATCACGTAGTTAGTTAAGTTCTCTTATTATATCCTGTATATCTATTTCCATATATCATGTTCTCTCTTTTACAGTCTTATTTCTTTATCATCAGTTCATGTATATTATTTTATAGCTTGTTTCATATTTCCTTTTATGTTATGAACTGTGTGAGAGATATGTATTCGTTCATGTCCTGACTGGACCTGTTGAAATATTATAGATGATGAGGATTGCTGCGACACTTACTATGGAGCAGGCCTAGTTGACACAGGTGACCTGGACCCTCAGCAGGATCCAGTAGTCGCTGAGGACTTGCCATGAGTTAGATTAGACTGATATTATCATTTGGTTATGAGACTTTGTGATTGTATTGAGATTTGTTATGGTGTGGTTTATACCGGGATTTATATTCATATTATAACTCTCTGTTGTGATTATCTTTCTTCCATTCTATCTTAGTTATTATGATTGAGTTGTACCATATATATATCATTCTCCATTTGGAGCATTTTTCTTGATTGTGTTTAGATGTTGGACCTAGGACAACGTTCTACCGCCGACACTGCGGCGTAGGCTGGACGTACCCACGTCTCGTACCCTTACACTGGGTGCGGGTCATGACACGTATTTAGTGGTGGCCTATGCAGGTCGCAATCACAACTAGTATTATTTCATAGTGGTACTCGAACTAGAGTATCATTACAGCCTGCAGTAGGATATAAGTTAAGGTACTCAATCACATTAGGAAAACTCTTATCTAATTCTTGCTGTTAATTATCTTCTTTCGAAAACAACTGTCCTCCTTTGATGATTTCACTTCATTCTCAGCAATTGATTCCTTATTTGATCTATCTTCAGGATGGTGGAGACACGATCGCAGCGCTTTGGTCTTAGGGATACCGCTAAGAGGTCTGCCACTTCTCGCCCGACTCAGCAGGACCCAGGGACCAAAGTACCTCTTATTCTAGCTCAGGTGGGCCCGTCTATAACTTTTGGGTGTGCTCTTTCATCGGTTTCGAGGACTACCCCAAGAGTTCAGGGGATGCTACCACCACCACCCAGGAGATAGTTGATGTGGCGCAGTTCTTCGCCTTCATGCAGCAGATGATGGAGACGCATCAACGCCAGGCAGAGGACATGAGGCAGGGCATTGACAATGCCCATCAGTTAGGATGGTGGCAGTAGAGAGGGTGGCTGCCCTACCACAAGAAGGGCAGATCCAGCCATACCAGCCGAGGACTCCAGGTATTCAGGACTTCCAGAAGATGCGGCCACAAAACTTCAAGGGTACCGAGGGTATCTTATATGCCGACGACTGGATCGAGCATATAGAGGAGATCTTTCATCTTACGGAGATACCGGCTAGACTCCAGGTGGAAGCCGCGGGCAGTTTGATGTAGGACCTTGCCCGCACTTGGTACCAGACCGACCCCAGCGTTGGTACTATGTGGCAAACTTGGAAGGCTTTTAAGATGCTTTTCAAGGAGAAGTTCTTCCCTGACACAGCACTTGGCACGTTGGAGACGCAGTTCGAGAACCTGGTTCAGGGGAACCAGACAGTAGAGGAGTACGCGGAGAGTTCTGCCACCTGGGCAGATTTATGGAGGGCCTTAGCGAGAAAGTAAAGGCTAAAAGGTTCAGGAAGGGCTTGGTTAAGGAATTCAAGTCCTCAACTAAGAGCAACAGGAATTCTACATTCGAGGAGCTTTTGATGGGACCTATGGCAGCGGAGGATGATCTGGAACTGAAGACGAAGAGAGGTCGAGATTCACATGAAGCCAGTGGCAGTGGGGCCCAGCCAAGAGGCCTCATTATCAGCAGCAACAGCATCAGCAGAAGCCATTTCAACATCAGCAGAAGCAGTTTCAGTAGGCACCGAGACAGCAGCAGACCATCAGTTGTACCTTCTACAAGAAGTCGGGGCATGTATGGAATGAGTGCAGGAAGAGGCTCGGCAAGTGACTACTTTATGGTGCAGCAGAGCATCAGTTGAGGGATTATCCCATGGCTACGGGGCGTGCAGCTCAGGGGACAGGAGCCAAGGCCCCAGTAGTGCAGCAGAAAGAACCACTGTCGACCCAGCAGCAGAAGTTCATTCAGCACCAGCAGCAGGCCAGAGGAGGTCAACAGGGGCAAGCTTTTGCCATAGCAGCTGAGGAGTCCGAGCCAGTAGAAGATTTTATAGCAGGTTCTATTTTTATCGACTCTTTTCCCGCATTCGTATTATTTGATTCGGGTGCTTCCTACAGCTTTGTGTCTGTATCATTTGCCATTAGACACCAGCTTTCTTCTGAACCATTGCCTAGGACTTGGAAGATCACGACTGGGGGTGGAATTATCCTTGTCCGTGATGTTTGCAAGGATCGGAGAGCAGTTTTGGGAGGCCGAGTTGGATGTGAGTCTGCTCGTAATGCTATTATCGAACTACGATTATACTCGGTATAGATTGGGAGCAGGCACCATGCCAGTATAGATTACCGTGGTGGTAGAGTTCATTTCAGAGTGCTAGGAGAGGCAGAGTTCGAGTTCACCAGGCGGGAGACAGAGCAGAGCAGCGAAGTTTTCTGTAAAATTCCAGCAGAGGAGCAGAGCGTGCCACATCCATTGATAGCTGAGTTTATGGATATATTTATGGAAGAGTTGCCAGGGTTACCTCTGGACAAGGATGTAGAGTTCTCTATAGACTTGGTACCCGATGCAGAGCCGATATTCAGCACGTCTATAGAGTGAACAACAATGAACTTGTGGAGTTGAAGAAGCAGCTGGATGAGTTGCAGGACAAGGACTTCATCCGATCGAGTTCTTCACCGTAGGGTGCGCCAGTACTCTTTGTACCAAAGAAGGATGGGTCAGTACGGATGTGTACCAACTACAGGGTACTCAACAACCTCACGATCAAGAACAAGTACCCGCTACCGAGGATCGATGACCTGTTCGATCAGTTGAGCGGAGCGTAGGTATTCTCCAAATCGATCTGAGGTCAGGTTATCATCAGGTGAATGTGAAGAAGGAGGATATTCCGAAGTCAGCTTTCAGGGTATGGTATGGCCAGTTTGAGTTCATGATGATGCCGTTTGGGTTAACTAACGCCCCGGCGGTGTTCATGAACTTGATGAACAAGGTATTCTACCAGTACTTGGACAAGTTCATGGTGGTGTTCATCGATAACATCTTGGTGTATTCGAAGACCCCAGAGGAGCATGAGGAGCATTTGAGAGTAGTTCTGGAGACTCTCAGAAAGGAGCAACTTTACGGCAAGCTCTCGAAGTATGAGTTCTTCTAGGATCGAGTTGATTTCCTAGGTCATGTTGTGACTGGAGATGGGATCTCAGTCGACCCGAAGAAGATCAGAGTAGTCGAGGCGTGGACAGAACCGAGTTCAGTTGCAAAGATCAGGAGCTTTCTGGAATTGGCAGGATACTACAGGAGGTTTGTTCAGGATTTCTTCCGGATTGCAGAGCCATTGACTAGGCTGACCCGGAAGGACGCAGAGTTTATCTGGTCAGAGGAGTGTCAGGTTGCTTTTGATGAGTTGAATAAGCGACTGACGATAGCCCCGATTTTGACTTTGCCATCAGGATCAGGCGGGTTCACTATCTACAGTGACGCCTCAGGGAAGGATTTGGGTTGTATCTTGCAGCAGCAAGGGAAGGTGATTGCCTATGCATCCAGGCAGTTATGTCCGCATGAGAGGAACTACCCTACTCATAATTTGGAGTTGGCGATAGTTATCTTTGCTCTTAAGTTGTGAAAGCACTATCTATACGGAGAGCATTTGGAGATCTTCACAGACTACAAGAGCTTGAAGTATGTGTTTACACAAAAAGAGCTCAACATGAGGCAGCGCAGATGGTTGGAATTGATAAAGGACTTCGACATTTTATTACAGTACCATCCAGGGAAGGCCAACGTGGTTGCCGATGCCTTGAGTAGGTATCTGATAGCTATGTGTTTGATGATAGATCGTCACCTATTAGCAGATTTGGAGAGCTTGGGGATCGAGGTGATCGTACCAGGAGTTCAGATATAGATGTGGGGCCTTCAAATTCAGTCAGACTTGATGGAGAGGATCAAGTCAGCTCAGTTCGATGATCTTACTCTACGGTGTATCCGAGAGCAAGTTCGAACATGATTGGTGGATGAAGAGTTTGTCATTACAGAGGACGGCACATTGAGGCACGGTTCCAGACTGTGTGTGCCTAGTGGAGAGCTTCGGAAGCAGGTCAGGAGGCTCATCGCTCTCAGTACTCTATGCATCCAGGTGCCAACAAGATGTATAGAGATTTAAAAGAGCATGTATGGTGGTATAGGATGAAGCAGGAAGTAGCACGCTTCGTAGCCAGGTGTTTAGTCTGTCAGCAGGTTAAGGCAGAGAGGCAGAGGCCAGGAGGACTGTTGCAGCCATTATCCATTCTAGAGTAGAAGTGGAAGAACATCACGATGGATTTTGTTTCTGTATTGCCGCGTACACCAGGAGGAAAAGACACGATTTGGGTCATCGTGGACAGGTTGACCAAATCGGCCCACTTTTTGCCATTTAAAGTGGACACGTCTAATGAGAAGCTAGCGGAGATGTATACGCGGTAGATTGTCATGATATACGGAGTTCTGGTGAGCATTGTCTCGGATCGGGATAGTCATTTTACTTCTCATTTCTGTCGGAGTCTACAGACTAGTTTGGGCACTCAGCTCAAATTCAGTACTGTATACCACCCTCAAACGGACGGACAGTCAGAGAGGACTATTCAGACTCTCGAGACATGCTGTGGACTTGTGTTCTAGATTTTGGAGGATCCTAGAAGGATAACTTGCACTTGGTGGAGTTTGTATATAACAACAGTTTTCAGGCCAGTATTGGGATGTCACCATTCGAGGTACTGTACGGACGTAGATGTCGTACACCCTTATCTTGGGATGACGTTGGAGAGCGAGCTTTATTGGGACCTGAAATGGTTGTTGATGTAGCCAAAAAGGTGAAGCTCATCAGAGATCGACTTTCGTGTAGCGCAGGACAGACAGCGGCATTGGGCCGACAGCCACATGAGACCTTCGCAGTTTGAGGTACATCTTAGATTTTGGATTAGAATCTTGTTTGTTTTATGATTTTTGTTGATCATATGATTGTTATAGTTAAGATGATACCATGTTTGTGCTAGGTTGGAGATCTGGTGTTCTTGAGGATATCTTCGACGTGTGGTACGATTCGCTTTGGTGGAGGTGGAAATCTTAGTCCGCATTTTATCGGACCTTTCGTTGTCAGCGGAAGAGTCGGTGACATGTCATACAGGCTGGACTTGCCCCCTGCATTAGAAGGAGTCCACAACGTATTTCATGTGTCACAGCTGAGACAGTACGTGGCAGATCCCAGCCAAGTACTGGATCATTCCGAGATTGAGGTGGGCCCTACTCTCAGTTATCCAGAGCAGCCTGTAGAGAATTTGGATCGACGAGAGAAGGTGCTGAGAGAAACCAGACTATCCTTAGTTCGCATAGCATGGAGACATCACTCTCCAGGGGAGTCTACCTGGGAGATGGAGGATGAGATGCGCGAGCAATACCCTTATCTTTTCCAGTCTTGAGGTATGACTTTCTATCCTTCCTGTCTATTCAGTTTTGTCTTTAATTTCAAGGACAAAATTATTTTAAGGGGGGTAGACTTGTCACACCCACTTTTCATTTCAAGGGTATTTTGATCATTTTGTAATTTTAGATTTTTTATTAATTTATTGAATTCATGTGATGATATGTGGTTTGGTTTGTTGTCTGAGTAGTCTTGATGGGTTTAACTTAGCCAACTATGACTAGAACCCTGATGCCATATTAGAATTAGATTTTTATCATTTAGTTTTTAATTTAGAATTTATGAGTTATTTTTAGAATGATTTAATTGATTTTTTAGCAAATTTCTAGTTAGCCTTTTTAAAGCCTTTTGGACTTGGGCTTTAGTAGCTTAGGGAGCCTAGGCCCATGTACTAACCTAACCCTAACCCCTGTACCTTGTCGGCCATAGGCAGCACCCCTTCTTGTGTTGAAGTTTGTAGCCTCCAAGGGAAAACCCTAGTTTCCCACTCTCCAAAATCCTAACTTTTGCATCTAGAGTCCGTTTCTCTCCAAACAAAGTCCGTTGTGCTCGTAGGAAGGAGAGGATCTTGCTGAAGCATTGCTAGCAAGGTGGTGGAGGCGTTTGCTCGAGGGTACTCGATCGTTGGAGCGCTCAGGGAGTCCTTTGCATTGAGATCTTTGACTCTCAATAGGTAAATCCTATTCTTGTATTTTTTTCCTAGTTTTTCTTCATGGTAGTGTGCATCTAGGTACCCCTGACCTGTAGGATCAATTTTGTCCAGTTTCGTATTCATTTGGTGTCCGTATCGGACATGTGTCGGTTAATATTTGTAGGTATTTGATGAAATGTCGCAATGATTTCAATTCTAATTTTTGCTGGATCTATTTATATATTCTGGTAGTCCTATACACGAGGATCACAACCCTATAAGTTTCAACATGAATCGGACTCGTGTCCGTGTCCAAACAGGACACGAACGTGCTGCACGCCAGGCCGCGTGCGTGCCCTGCTGCTCGGGGGGTGATTCCTCGACGCACAGGCCACGTGGTTGCATAAAAATTGACGTGTAGGTGGGGGCCATGACTGAGATCACGCTCCCAAATTTTTGTGAAGTTTCGTCAAGAAACGAGGGAGAAATCACGTCGGCACTGATTGGCCACACGTTTTACGCGCGCGCGCGAGACAGCCGTCGATGAAACGACGTTCGCGCGAACACAAAATGACACGTGGACATGATTCAGGGTGTCCAACGTGTATCCTTATACCTACCCTAGCCTAGGACATGAACATGAGACACGAGGTGGGACACACGAGTCCCTAGACTCGATGGCACGCGTGCACGACGCTGTGCACGGGGCTGTGATATGACTATATAAATATTACTTGTGATGAATATATAAATATAGGTAATATAATAATTGCTTGTGATATGACTATAGGAAGTGTTGGCGCAGATTAGGATCATCGTTAGGAGCCTAGTTTGGTCGAATTGGCCGACAAGTTGACCAAGTTGACAAAAGTCCACTTTGGGTCAAACTTGATCCAAATCGACTCAAACGAACTCCGAATGACCTAAAAACTTGTGTATGACCTAGAAATTAGTAAACGGACTAGTTGACCTTGAGTTGACCATGTTTGACCAGAGTTGACCAAGGGTTGACTTTGACCTAGGACCTAGAATCATGTAGAATTGCATTGTAGGCATTCCTTATGATATGTTATACCTTGTTGTGACTTGTAGTTGTTTTAAATAGGTTTACATCATTCCAGTACAGTTACACATCCTCATCAGTAGCTCAGATTGTCAGGCGAGTATATTCTTTGACCGTTTCATTCTTGCTTGGACATATTTACTTGTTATAGACTAGTTTACTTGTTGCTGTCACGATATATCACGGATTAGTACTATATGGATCTTTTCATGCGATGTTATCCCCTTGGATACATTGGGTATATTATGCTGATGTACTTTATCATGTGCATCATCTACTCATTGTATTCGTACTTATTTATGTATACTCATGTGACTTTTATGTACACTTATGATCATGTGAGCCTTCATGTATAACCCAGTGTGCATGTCGACTAGCTATCCATGTGACACACTACTTTCATGTGGAATAACATAACCTGGACAGATCCTTATGTACTGATTGGGGCAGGGGGAGTATTTATTTGGTTATATGATCTACACCCTTTTTATGTGCAACTCCAACTAGGTTTAAGTCATGTATAACCTAAGCCAGTTTACATAACCAGATTGTGCTCTATATCACGTAGTTAGTTCAGTTCTCTTATTATATCCTGTATATCTATTTCCATATATCATATTCTTTCTTTTACAGTCTCATTTCTTTATCATCAGTTCATGTATATTATTCTATAGCTTGTTTCATATTTCCTTTCATGTTATGAACTGTGTGAGAGATATGTATTCATTCCTGTCCTGACTGGACCTGTTGAAATATTATAGATGATGAGGATTGCTGTGACACTTACTATGGAGCAGGCCTAATTGACACAGGTGACCTGGACCCTCAGCAGGATCCAGTAGTCACTGAGGACTTGTCATGAGTTAGATTAGACTGATATTATCATTTGGTTATGAGACTTTGTGATTGTATTGAGATTTGTTATGGTGTGATTTACACCAGGATTTACATTCATATTATAACTCTCTGTTGTGATTATCTTTCTTCCATTCTATCTTAGTTATTGTGATTGAGTTGTACCATATATATATCATTCTCCATTTGGAGCATTTTTTTAGACTGTGTTTAGATGTTGGACCTAGGACAATGTTCTACCGCCGACACTGCGGCGTAGGCTGGACATACCTACGTCTCGTGCCCTTACACTGGGTGTAGGTCGTGACAAATACAAAAAACAAAGATTGACACATAGTACTAATTCATATCTATTTTAAGTGTGAGAACGGATGGCTCAGAACACAACCCAAAATTTATTCTAGCATACATTAGTGTGAATCATCTATGTTCTGTACATATGGTGTAGTATATGTTCTTATCAAATCTAGTATCTGAAGGATATAACAGAATCAAGATGAACCCACATAATGTAATACTCTACTACTAAAAGATATAGTGATAGGTTGTCGTATCATCATTGCCGAGGGATGAGGGTCGGAGGACAATCAACTTTATCCACGGCTACATAGTTTCTGCCTCGCCAGTCGAATGGCTGCAGGGACTTTGTCCTGATCACCATGTTATAAATTAACAAACCAACAAAACTACTTGTTACAAATATCGACACTATCACTGCTTTCGAATCGGTGTATCACATTTTTCGGTGACGGAAAACAAATAATTATTTCTAAATTATCAAATTTTTGGCACTATCGGTGCCCCTGACTAAGCCCCCCCCCGCACCCCTCCCCCCTACACCACCCCTAACCCTAACTCGAACCCTATCCCTAACCCCTCCCCCACCAGCCCCCCACCCCCCAAGCCCCCCCTCCTCCCCACCTCCCCTGCTCCCTTCCCGCACCAACCACCCCTAACCCTAACCCGAACCCTATCCCTAACCCCTCCCCCCCAGCACCCCTCCCCTTCCCAGGCCCCCTCACTCCCCCTGCTCCCCTCCCCCATCAACCACCTCTAACCCTAACCCGAACCCTAACCCTTCCCTCCCCCCAGCCCCCCTCCTCACCCCCACCTCTAACCCGAAATCTAACCCTCCCCTCCTCACTTCCATCCGCCCTCACCCCCAGCCGCCCTCACCCCCCCAGCCACCCCCCACTCACCACCCAACCACCCGTATCCCTCCTGCCCCTCACCCCTCCATCGGACCATTCTTCACCCCCAACCACCCGTACCCCCCTGCCCTTCCTCCCGAGCCACCCGTACCCTCCAACCACCAACAACCAAAATAGAGAGAGAGGGGGGGAGTCACGTACCGAAGAGGGAGGAGAGTCGCCGGAGAGAGTGAGACTCGTCGGAGAGAGTGAGAGCGCCGGAGACAGTGAGAGCGCCGGAGGGGGAAGGAGAGAGAGTGAGAGAGTAAAATGGGGAGAAATGAATCGTTGGGGGGAATTTAATTAGAATTTAGCGACGTTCATTTTAACGTCGCTAAATTAGTCGCCATTAGCGACGTCATAGCGACGTTTCGCGTCGACTAGCTCATGTAACTAATATACGTTATCGTTATGTCGCTATTTTCGTCGCTAGTAGCGACTATTAGCGACATTTCAATTAAACGTCGCTAATGTGCACAATTTAGCTACGTTATACTAACGTTGCTAATTTTACGTCGCTAATGGAGCAGATTTTAGTAGTGTCTTTAGTGTTTAGTTGGACTTTTTGTAACCATCACATTTCTAAAATGAGGATAACTTTGAACTTTTATAAATTTATCATTAAATAATATAATTTAAATTATGTTAATGATTTATGATGATTTTTAATTATTTTAATACTATTTAATTTAGTGTATTGTGACTTTGGAGTTTTACTAGTATAACCTTAGAGTTACTTGACCTAGAGACTAACCATGACCATGGAGATCTAACTATGTGATTAGATTGACTATTTACCACTTTTAAGTTAGGGGTATTTTGGTCATTTTTGACTTTTGGTGAAAATAAATTTTGATTAATTAATATTGTGCTAATCATTACGTTAAGCCTTAACCTAGAATTGCCCTTACCTAGATATTAGTCATGAACCTAGATATTAGATTAGAATTTCCATCACATGACAAGGTTAGTAATATTTAGATACTATAAGTTAGGAGTAGGATATTTGTTAAGGTTAGATATTTTACTTTGGGCCTTTGCTTGAGGGCTTAATTTACATTGTAGAGGGCCTTTAATTCCTATTGAACTTAAATCCTAACCCTAGAGAAACCCTTGGCTTCCAGCAAGTACCCCCTCCCCTATACAAACACATGTTAGCACACCCCTTGCCTCTTTTCATTACATCTTGAAATCCTAATGTGAGTTCTTCCCCAAATCACCCCCTTTTCTCCAAATCACCGTCAAATTGAGCCTAATCTTTTGCATTGTACCCCCTTGCTGTAGAAGAGATCATTGAAGGCTAGCTAACAAGAATTGGGAGCTAATTGGAGCATAGCAATTAGACAAGGACCTCGTTTCTAGGCTTTGTATTGAGATCTAACTCAATAGGTAATGGCCCTAAACTCATTTGTTTTTCTATTTTCTCTTCATACATGCATTTAGGCACCATAGACCTGTAGACCAAGTTTGGTAGGATTTGTGTCCATTTGATACGCGCATCGGGGGCGTGTCGGAGTGTAGTATAAGGTGTTTGATGAAATGCCTCAATAAATTATTTATTAATGTTTTTTAAAACTAATTTCACTTTTCTGTAGTCTTATATGTGTGATTTGCATTTCCTGAGCACTGAGCACATTTGACACGTTTTTCGTGTCCAAAAGTGGACACGGGACTCAGCATGAGAGCTATGGACACTGTCCTGCTGCTCGACCATGTTTTCTCGAAGCACAGGCCACGTGGACATGTGCCATTTGGCATGGAGGTGGGGGACCATGATTGTCAGGCCCCTCCCCAAGTTCGAGGTGGGTTCGTATCGTATCGAATACGTAATCGTGTTTGTATGGGTTTTAGACTGTCTGTGTGTGTTCGAATTCGAGCCTCTGACACTAGTTCGATACGTGGACACGAGACCATTTGGACACGAGACAGGGTGTTAGACACCTAGGCCTACCCCTAACCTAGCTGTGGACACATACACGAGACCCCGTATGGTGTGTGTCGTGTCCTAGAAGACCCAACATATGCCACACACACCTCTCTATGCACTGCTGGTTTGCTGATACTTGTTCGACCCTGTTTGACACCAATTGGATACGCCTATGGACACAAACCTGACACGAGGTTGACACTATGTTCACACACACCCCCCATTTCATTTTCCCCAGTTTCACTCTCTTTTGGGTTTCGAATTTGGTTGTTCCTAGGTTGGCTGAGTTTTGACTGATACTTGGGTTGGATGGCCGATACTTGTATAGGTTGATTTAGGGATTTCCATATTTCCTGAGTTTAATTGTTTAGTAGCTGGGTTTGGGGTATAATTCAGATGATATATATACATATGTTTTTGATGTTATCTTCTTATATATATTTCAGTTGTTATATATTTATGTTTTGATGCTATCTATGTATATATATTTCAGATATATATATATATATATATATATATATATATATATTATATATATATATATATATATATATAGACTAGTATATATGCACGTGCCTTGCACGTATTTTAACCTTTCTTAATTAGTTTAGGAAGACTCTTTAGGAAGACCAAATGGTAGTCATCCTAATTACTAAGTTGTCCTTATTAAAATTAATGAACTATTTTTAATTAGTATAAGTATGTAAGGGTATTTTCAAAATTCAAAAGTTTCACCATCTAAGTTTTCCTATTATATAGTAGAATAGATTAGTGAACCATTTTAATTAGTATAGACATGTAAGGGTATTTTTGGAATTCAAAAGTTTCACCATAAGTTTTCCTATTATAGTAGAATATATATATATATATATATATATATATATATATATTTATATATATATATATATATATATATATATATATATATATATATATATATTATATATATATATATATATATATATATATATATATATATATATATATATATATATATATATATATAAAAATATATATATATATATATATATATATATATATATATATATATATATATATATATTGTAAAATTATATATATATATATATTTTTTTTTTTTGTAAAATTATATATATATATATATATATATATATATATATATATATATATATATATATATATATATATATATATATTGTAAGTAAATTATATATATATATATTGTTTTGATGTTATATATGTGTTTTGATGTATCTATATATATATATTTCAGATATTATATATATATATATATATATATATATATATATATATATATATATATATATATATATATATTCAGTTGGTGAGGGAATGTGATGAGGGTTGAGTTTGGCATTGGCTTGGGCCAGTGGACAGTAACTTGGTATCTGAGATTGGAGTTTTGGGTTCAGTTTTGAGGATAACCTGGGTATGGCTTGGAAAGTTGCTTGGCCATTTCAGGTATGTGTGAGTGAGGGTAAGGGAATAAGGTGAGGGTTCAGGCTATAGCAGTGGCCTGGGCTAGTAGCAATAGGAGTAGTCGCTACTGCAGTAGCAGTAGAAAAAGGTAGCAGAAGGCAGCAGTTGGCAGCATTGGTCTTAGGCCATGTTGGCCTTAGCCTCAGGCAGTAGCAACCAGTAGCACTAGCAGTAGTTGCAGCAGAGGTAGCAGCAGTAGGAGTAGATGCAAGCTTGGTTGGCTTGACTTGTATATGGGCACTACCAGAATAAGTCATATTAGCGAGGCCAAAAAACGTCGCTAAAATGACAAAAAATGTCGCTACAACTGTTACCGACGTATTTAGCGACGTTTTCCTGTGGTCGCGGAAAGCCATATCGCTAACAAGCAAAACGTCGGTAATCGTCGCCCTTACCGACGCTTACCGACATCATTAAACGTCGATAATTGACCGACGTTCACCGACGGCCCGTCGGAAATATGGCGACAACTCAAACGTCGGTCAACGTCGGTGACTCCTGCAACAGTTAGCGACGTATGTCTGGTTTTTACCGACATTTACCGACTCTGTAGACGAGGGAAATACTAGGACGCTAAACGTCGGTAAACGTCGGTATACCTGGTGATGTACCAACGTTTAGCTGCGTCGCTAAACGTCGCTAAATTACAAAAAAATAAAAATAAATTACAGAATGTCCACAGAATCACATTTTCTACCTGCAGTTCAATAAATAGCAAAAAAACCACAAGCACATTTTCTTCCTGGGTTCGCCGACCCCTTCGGTGGAACACTCAACACCGGTACATCACAATATACATATGTATCAACACAAACAAGAGTAAAAGTCTACAACCAACATATGATGAGATACCAACACAACGAATACTAAAATATCCAAAGTCGGTAAACGAATATCCAAAGTATACAACTAATTTCTACATGAATCCACAACCAATAATGATAGTCTACACAAACAAATAATCCACAACCAATACTGAAACAACATAAACAAACACTAAAAAAATACTACAATCTCATAAAACAGTCCTAACTCAGACTACTGCGGATCTGGAGGAGGAGGGGCACCGCCACGCCTCAAGGATAGGAATATCTCGTACTCCTTCCGTGAAATCGTCACGATGAAGAAGGTAGTGACGTCGGTGGAGTCGGAGGTAGTGACGCCGGCGGAGTCGACGACGATGAAGGTGCACCCGGAGGACAATAACGCTCCAACGCTGCTAGTCGCTGGTGGTAGGAATCCATGGTAGATTACAACCTCGTACTGCTATCAACCATCGAATCCTGCATCAACGTGAGCCTCTCGCCCATGGACAGCTATGATGGCTACAGATCCGTCACGCTGCGCTCTGTCGACGCTCTAAGATCAGTGACGCCCCGCTCTGTCCTCTCAGTCATATCCCTGAGCTCCATAATGCTGCGATCGAGCGTATCCAATCGTGCTATGAGCGCAGCATCGTCCATCTAGTGCTGCTCCTGGATCCGTCGTAGCAGCTCGTCACGGACAGACTCCACCATCTGCTAGACTCGGGCAGACTCCTGGAAGGGTTGTGGGCCATGCACACTAGCATAGGAGGCCCTGGAGGACTGTGTCGCAACTAGGGCGCCATAGGATCCCGTACCGTAGTACGTACCCCTGTGGAGACCACCAGCGGCGGCCACCCACAGCTCGTCCTCCGACGGAGCTGGAGCGGGCTGCGAGGAAGTACCGGCCTCTCCCGCAGCAGGTGCACTAGCAGCCGCCCGCTCCTTAAGCCGTTGAAACTCTGCCTAGAAAGCATGGATACTCTATAACTTCTAATGTCTAATGTACTTATTATTACTAACTACATGAATATCTATTTGCATGCATATTTACTAAGTTATATCAAAACTAACACGAAGTATTAAAATTAATAAATAGAATTGTAATACTTACATAGGCCTGCTCCGCCCTCTCGTCAATAAGCTTCCCACCCTTCCGATGTGTGGCCAGGAAGACAGTCACCATATTGGCGTCGTTACCCCTCCTTACCTGTAATTAAATATATCACCTTTTACTAATTTATCGGACTTGCATTAAAATAAAATTTCTGAAATAAAAAGACATACCAAACTACAGAAATGTTCCGTCAGCGGAATCGACCCACCGTACCACTTTGATCACTGCTTCCTAGCCGCCTTGGCCTTCTCAGACTTTTCAAACGAAAAGCCTTAGTGCAGTCCATGCAATACGGATATGAAAGACGACCATGCGTGCTCCATCCAGATAACATACCATAGGCCGAAAAGTCGTTGATGGTCTACATAAGTGCAGTCCGCATCTGAAAATTTATTTTCTAGAAACATATACGGAGTCTTCATGTACATCCAAGGCGGTAGATTGTACGAAGTGACGATCATAGGCCAACACGAATACTGGGATCCCGAAAGTCCGAATGGGGTAAAACCGTCAGAGCAGAGACCCAATCTGATATTACGCGGATCAGAAGCAAAATTTGGATACTCTCGATCAAAGTGCTTCCATGCTTCTCCATCAGATGGGTGATCCAACACTCCTTCGGTCTGTTTTCGCTTATGCCAACTAATGTTTTCTGCAGTTTCCTTCACCATAAACAACTGCTGCAACCGCGGCGTCTGTGGATACACACAAAAAAGAAGAAAAAAATGCTATCTTTTCTTTTTATTAGCACAAGGCACCAGAAAATTGAATACGCCTGAGAGATCCTGAGCTGAGGATCCTCGAGTACAAAAAGAAGAATTCTGGGGAATGAGATGATGGAGATCGAACGGCAGCTGCTCCTTTACTCCGTTGACACTCCGATTACAAAAGTGGAAGAAAACCTAAGAAAATTGCTAACTCTCGGCTCACTGGCAAGAAGTGCAGCAATTTGGCTCTTAAAAGTTCTCTCCGTTCTGTCCTTTGAAGAGGGAAGAAGCCCCCCTTTTATAGTCGTTCTTGGGCTGGAACGATGTTATGCACCCACATGAAGGGACACGCTGGTTCTTACGTGGGCGCATGGTCCTGTTTTGGGCGCATAGGTGTAGGCGCTTACATGCTGCGAGATCGTGGGTTGGTCGTGGTGTTCGTTAGCCCAATGATTATATCATGTTTTTTAATATGGCTAATCAATTAAGTTTAACGTAATAAAATTACTAATATTCATGTAATCACTATCATATTGCTACTTAAACTTAGCATTGTCCTAATATTAGCATTGTCCCAAATATTCTATATCATATTGCTATGCTTGTATCATGCTGTTTTGTTTGCCTAACATGTATTTGTAGACATGCTGTAAGCATGATCAAGCTTTGTCAAACCAGGACATATGCAATAGAGAATTATTGATGGGCCAAAGACGACGTTATACAAGAAGATTTCTCTGAACCGCCTAACGACCTATCCGGGGACTCGGCCCAAATATTTGGACGACCGTCGTCAAGTAAAAAGGTATTCAGATTTCCAGATCTGTTTATCTTTGGAAGACTGCCGTCAAGTGAAAAAGGCATCTTCAAGTCTGCTCAAATATTTGAAAAAAGGTGTCATCAAAGGGCTCTTAGTTTTCCTATTTTATCAATATAATTTTTTATATTTATTGAGTCTAGGAATACGATGTACACTGCATCATACTGGAAAATAGGCTACCCAAGAAACGTTTTCAAAATACCCTTTTAATTTGAAAACAAGCCCACTTACAAAAGCCCAAACTACTTCCTAACTGTTTGACTTTTCAAAAAGCCCAAAAACTAATTTGCAAAACCCTAACAGAACCCTAGCAGAACTCGGCCCGAATTCGACCAAAGTTCGGTTAGTGAACGTTGCTTTTTGAACTTGGTCTTCCTGCAGTTACGGATCCCAACGAGATTTTCTCATAGAGTTCTGCCCGAATTCTGCCCAAATTCTGTCAGAATTCTGCCTTTGGAAAAACTATAAATAGAGAAGGATTTCGATCATTTCAATTCACTCATACACCAATTCACTTTTATATCTCTTCTCTATAAGCCTACTACTTCTTTCAAAGTGTTATAAGCTATTCATTTTCAAATTCCAAGCCAGTTACAATCCTCTAGTTGATTTACCAGTATGGTACGGTCTAGAAGTTTCAGAGTGGTTGTAATCAGAGGCTTGATTGAAGGTACACACTTCACAATTAAAGTTGGTCGAGTACTTCGGATCAAAGCTCGCGTTGTAGAAGTTGTAAGAACTTCGGATGAAAACTTGTGGTGATTTTCCATAGTAGATTCAACTGGAAGCTAGAGTTTTTCCGACTGGACTAGTCCTCATAAGAGGTAGACCAGTATACATCATTTTGTTTGCGTTTGCTCTCTACTCTCTACTTTTTATTTACATATCTGTTATATATTATCTGTGATCTTGTTACTAACATTTTTAAATAGTTAATTTCTGCTGCCTACTCTATTCACCCCTCCTCTAGAGTATTATAATTTACAACTCGTTCCTACAATCGATCCTACAGTATTGACGTGGCCGTATGCTTCGATGCACGACTGCTAGTGGAGACTGACGTGGCCATGCGCTTTGGTGCACGTTCTGATCGTGGCTTTGACTGAGTCAGGCTTGGGCACATAGCCATGTCTCAGGCTATGCACCCTCCTTTCGGGGGAGCTAGTCTTGGGCACATGGAGTTATACTTGGACTGGGCGCATGGAGCTTCATTTATTGGGCACATGGAGTCGAACTGACTGGGCGCTTGGAGCTGCTTTGACTTGGGCGCATGGGGCTGTGTTTGCTGAAAATTTTCATGCTTCTACAGGACCCCCTTCAAAGTTTTTGATACTTGAGCAAGTTCGAAATATTTTGAAAGAAGCATGGATCGCCTTCTCGCGAGGCAATGGGCACATAGTACGGCTTTTCCCCTGGGCGCATAGTATTTTGGCCAGCCTGTCAGGGAGATACGATTGTTGAGATGTGCCTCGAAATTTGAACTGACAGATTCATCGCAACAGAATTTGAAGCGGTCCATCCTTTATACGCCGTCTACGTCGGCAAGAGATAGTCATATAGTATGCACAGAACTGGTCCTTCATGTGGGCGCATACACAATAATGGGCGCATAGGGTATGTGGGCGCATAGGAAGTGGCCCGTGCCTATAAATAGACCTTGGAGGAGAGACAAAAGTTCATTATTCCTTCTCTTTGAAATTTTTAGAAAAGTCTTCGTCTTCTTCCTTTGAGAATCATGTCTCCCAAGGCCGCCAAGAGATCTGCGAAGGGCAAGGGGACTGCGTCGAGTAGCTTTTCTCCTGCAATGGAGTCTTCAGCAGTCCAGGACCCAATTTTAGGCGAGGGCGTGCTTCAAAAAACGAAGTCTCGAGCGTTAATTTGCGATGCTTGGACTTCTTTTCTGCCGGGGCGCTTGCACCTAGGGCCATATACTTCTGTGAGCATTGTTATGCGCCCACAGAAGTCATGCGCCAATACTGTGGTGTGCTATGCGCCCAAGTGCTGCCACGTTTTGTGCCTTTCAAATAGTGGTATGTTATGTGCCTACACACTGTTAGTGTATTATGCGCCCGTACGTCTTGTTTTGGGCACATATCCCTTTGGTCGCATAGGAGCCTTCAGGACAGCTTTTTCTGTAGTTTTCGAAGTCTGACTTTATTTCTGCCTGTTTTGTAGGGATCTGGCCAGCAAATTTCTCCAGGATCGATATCGGCGATTCTAGGCATGGTGAAGATGTAACACTTGATGTACACATCAGGGAGCTCCGGACTCTTCGCATTTTGGACGGGTTCTGGCTAGCAAATTTCTCCAGGACCGACATCGACGATTCTGAGCATGGTGAAGATGCAATATTTGACGCACACATTAGAGAGCTCAGGACTCTTCGTGTTTTGGAAGGGTCTTCCTCGGATGGTAGAAAGTGCCATTATACATCGAAGGGTCGGACGGTAGTTGGGCGTCATCGTGAACGTTCTGCTTTTACGGTCCTTCAAGTTAGTAAGAGCAACACTAGGGATATTGTTTAGAAGGTATGGTCCCTTGAGGAAGTGGGCCTACGACGTCCGCCATATGGGGGAGAGGAGAACATCATTTTTAGATGTTTTAGCATGCTATATTTGCCCTCCTCCGTGTAGCTTTTTGAAGGTTCAACAGCCTTGTTTGCTTGCTCAGCAGTAAAATATGACCTCCTTCACGGGCCACAAGACCACTTTTCGATGGAAACGTGGTGCTGCCAGGCTGATCAAGCTATGTGTTGCTGACCAGTAGCAGATTTTCCCTTTTTTTGGGCATTAAATATAATCTCCTGCTTTTTGCCTGAGCGAAAGAGATGAAAGACTTTTTATTTTGCTCATATGATGTAGTCCTGTGAATATAACTGATTTTGAATAAACAGAATACATTCGCTCCACTCTTTGCTTGTGATGTCTGTGGTGCTTGTATTAGAGAGCCAATAATACAATATTTGTGTAAAGGGTATCCCGCTGGGGGAGCTTCCTTCCTCCTTTTTGTTTGCTTGAATCCATCGCCCTTCTGTACGCTGGCGGTGCAGGTAAAAGATTTGAAACGAAAACCCAACGGAGGTAATATGGATGTGATAGGTTTTATGGTTTTGACACTATGTCTTTTATCCTGGATTGGGTATAAGTATCGAGTCAGAAGATTACCGGTATCAGAGGTAATATAGACGTGACACATGATAATTAGGAGTGGTTTTGTGAAATATCGATGCTAGAGGTAATGTGGATGTAGCGAGGATATTTCTGGTGGGTATTTCGCTGGGGAATTTTGTGTGGACCTATTATCCGTTTTATATTCGAATGATTCGAATATAGATAATAGGTTGAATGAAG
The DNA here is from genome assembly GCA_029216955.1 of Iris pallida. Lineage (NCBI taxonomy): Eukaryota > Viridiplantae > Streptophyta > Magnoliopsida > Asparagales > Iridaceae > Iris > Iris pallida. The sequence goes on from JANAVB010025196.1 coordinate 52,514,379, forward strand.
CTTCTAGTAGAGATAATATGGACGTAATAGCAGAGGATGTTCTATATCTGACCAGAGATAATATGGACGTGGAAAGATATATAGCATTAGGGAGGAGTGGATAGTTCAGAGGTAGTTGTGGACATGACTATCTTTGATGAATGCTTTGCTCAGAGGTTATGTGGACGTGGCAAAACATCTGATCATTCCGCTGGGGAAATAATTATTGGAAAACAATTCAGAGGTAATAGGGACGTGATTTGTTTTCGTCAAACCGAGTTTGGACGGAGTCAAAAAACGAAAATGATTCCACTGGGGAAATATTTAGAGGACCTATTATCCAGGGTGTATTCAAGACTCTCGAAATACGGATAATAGTTAGCTATGTTGTTTTTTTTGAATCATATAAACATCGTACTGTACATTTACATGACTGAACGTATGTGAACATTATGTAAAAGAGGTTACACATAGTATCTCTTCAGGAACTTGTCGTTGATAGGCATCATGAGCAAGTCACCGTCAGGCTTGGTCAGCCGGTACGCACCGTTAGAATACACCGATTCTATGACAAAGGGACCTTCCTATTTAGGCTGGAATTTCCCTTTTGTTTTGTGTGTCATAACCATCGGTCTTCTTACTGCTAGGACCAGATCGCCGACTTGGAAGATCCTTTCCTTCACCTTTTTGTTGAAAGCTCTGGAAAGGCGTGCTTGGTATAGCTCAATACGCTGTTGAGATAATAGGCATTTTTTGTCTAGCGCTTCGAGCTCTTGGAGCTGCAGACGGTAGCTTTCTTCAGTAGTCAGCTCGCTGGCTAGGGCTACCCGGAGAGAAGGAATCTGGATTTCTAGGGGAAGAACTGCTTCGCTCCCATAAACCAGAAAGAATGGCGTACTGCCTGTTGGAGTCCGGACCGTTGTGCGATAGGCCCATAGACATTCACCGAGCTTCTCGTTTCAATCGCGCTTGTTTGAAGGCACGAACTTCTTAAGAAGTTTTATAATAGTTTTGTTGAAGGCTTCTGTTAGCCCGTTAGTTGCTGGATTGTAGGCAGTAGAGGCTATATTCTGGATTCGATTCTTATCGCAGAACCGATAGAACGCATGGCATGTGAACTTTGGACCATTATCATGGATGATCCTGCGAGGTAGGCCGAAGCGGTAAATGACATGATGTTTGATGAAACTGATCACGTTTGATGTCTTCACTTCAGTGAATGGTATAGCTTCCGTCCATTTGGAGAAGTAATCGGTTATAGCTAGGATGAACCGATATCCTTTGGAGGATGGCGGGCTGATTGGTCCTATCACGTCCATGCCCCAGGCTTTAAATGGCTAAGATGCTGCTGTTGGGTGTAGAAACTTCGAAGGTTGGTAAATAAAATCAGCGTAGAACTAGCAAGCTCTACACTTCTTTGCATATTCAACAGCATCTGCTATCATTGTGGGCCAGTAATAATCCATTCGTTTGAGGCGATCTTGTAATTTGGGACTTGGCTGATGTGCACCACAAACTCCATCGTGAGCCTTCCAGAGTGCATGCTTGGCTTCTGTGTCTGATAAGCATCGTAACAGTAGCCCATCATAAGAGCGTCAGTACAGCATCTTGGTAGCTGTGTCGTAGTAGAATCTGAGGGATCGCCTTTGGATGGATACTACTTCATTCGGGTCCTCGGGGAGGATTCCATAGACAACGTTATCTATAAAGGGAAATCTCCAGTCTTTAGCGTCGACGTTTGTTTCCGCTGTGTAACTGTAATGAATATGTAAGGCATCTTTCACACAGAATAATTTTCAACCAGACACTGTGATCGACTACTGAGTATTGGTAGAAACGGTCAAGGAAGCAGCAAGACCGGCTAGAGCATATGCTTCTATATTCTGTAGTCGAGGCACGTGCTCGATGAAGAATCCAGCGAAAGTAGACGCCAACTCGATTGTTGCTCGATGGTAGGGGATGAAATCTTCGTGGCGAACTTCATAATTCCCTCGGACCTGACTAACTATTAGCTTGGAATCGTCGTAAGCCTCTAGATAGTCAACTCCCAGTTGCTTTGCCAGTTGTAGGCCGATTATTAGGGCATTATATTTGGCTACATTATTGGTGCATGGTTCCACGAGAGAATATGCACGATGTATGACCAGATGATCAGGTGACACAAGCACAACGCCTACTCCAGCCACAATGTTTCCTTTGGGTCCTGTTCTCGATGCACCGTCAAAAAATATTCGCCAAATGGGGATTTCTTTAGTTGCAGTGTTAGACTCCACCACTTCGTCGGGGATTTTGTCGTAGAGTTTGGACGACTCCAGCACCGGATGAGCTGCTAGAAAATCAGCTAATGCTTGACATTTTACTGCTTTCTGAGGGACGAAGATCATATCGTACGGAGTCAACAACATTGCCCATGTAGCTAAACGGGAATTGAGAGAGCCCGGTTTAGTCATGAGTATTCTGAGAGGGTTGACTTTGGATATAATGTGGATAGTCTGCCCAGACACATAGTGGCGTATCTTCTGGATGGCAAATACTAGTGTGAGGCATTCCTTCTCCACCGGTGTGTATCTGTGCTCGACACCCACTATTGTGCGGCTGAGGTAGTAGATTGCCTATTCATGGCCGCCTTCATTCTTCTGAGCTAAGTGGGCGCCAAGGGAATGATCCATGGTGAAGACATATAGTAAGAAGGGCTTCCCCATTATTGGGGCTACCAGTACTGGAGGGCTTGTAAGATATGCTTTGATGTCGTCGAATGCCCGTTGACATTGTTCAGTCCAGACGAAAGATACGCCTTTCTTCATGAGCTGAGTGAATGGTTGACACCTTCCAGAGAGGTCCGAAATGAATCGTTTGATCTAAGCTAGCCTTCCTTGTAGTCCGCGTAGCTCTTTGAGGTTTCTTGGAGGATGCATGTCGAGAATAGCCTTCACTTTCTCCGGGTCCAGATGTATACCCTTTGAAGTGATGACGAAACCAAGGAACTTGCCGCTGGAGACTCCCAGAAAAGACTTGGTTGGATTCATCTTGAGTTGGTGTACACGCATTAGTTTGAACACCGTTCTCAAGTCTTGGAGCTGGTTGCCCTTGAGACGACTTTTGACTGTAATATCGTCTACGTAGCACTCCACGATTTTGTACAAATGATCACAAAAAATTGTATTCATGGCTCGCTGGTATGTTTCCCCTGCATTCTTTAATCCGAAGGGCATCACCGTATAGCAGTATACCCCCAACGATGTTCGAAAAGATGTGTGCTTTTCGTCGTCGGGGAACATCTTGATCTGGTTGTAGCCTGAGAACCCATCCATGAAGGACATCCGTTCGAAGTCGCAAGTGTTGTCAATCATTACGTCGGTGATTGGTAGAGGAAACTCGTCTTTCGGACATGCAGAGTTCAAATTACGGTAGTCGATACAGACTCAAACTTTACCGTTCTTTTTTATGACTGGAACGATGTTGGCAACCCAGTCGGGATGTTGTTCCTCGCGAATGAATCCACTGGCGATAAGCTTTTTGACTTCATTCTCGATGGCTTCCATGATATCTGGTCGAAATTGTCGTTGTTGCTGTTTTACTGGCTTAGCTTTAGACGAAATGTTCAGGCGGTGCACGACAACTTTAGGGTCCAACTAGCATATCTTCATAGCTCCATACGAAGACGTCAATGTATTCTTTTATAAGCTGTATAAGAGACTGGCGTTCATCGTTAAATAAGCTTTTGCTGATGAAGATTGGTTTGAAGGATGCTTCATCTTCTAGATTGACTTGGATGACTTCGTCTTCGGTAGGTGGTTTACGTTGTGCAAAGCGCAGCTCCCATCTGGTGTCCATCTTTTGAGCCCATTGTTCGAGTTCGATTGATTGGACATCGTCTGTAACTTGGTCGGCGAAAACCATGTGGACGAACAAAGTTGCTTTGAATATGTCGCCGATGCTAGAGCCTGAGTCCCAGAGGAAGGAATCAGAAGAATGAGAACAACGATCTGCTTCATCATCTGATCTTTCGGGAGTTGTTGGAGGAGAGGCATAGCCCAAACCAACACCATTTTGTTGGTAGTAGTTCTCGGGTTTGCCGGAAGACGTAAAGTGTCGAATTGGCAACCGTCGTCCTCGGTCGTAATTTAGCCCTTCGTCGCTTTTGATGTCATATCCCATATTCTGGATGATATTCTTGGCCTGCCAACTATACCGGAAAAGTTGCATCTTTCCAGAGTCATAGTCAGCTTCTGTGTTGTACTTGGAAGGAGTAGAGTCTGGAACGAACTTTCTCTCGCCAATTACACGACCGAAGATGATTAGCTCTTCATCTTTCTTTCTGGCTGGAATGATGAAGTAGTGGATATCTTCTGGGTAGACTTTTTTCCCGTAGGTGAGGCGTCGTGACCGACATGCAGGGGTATGGTCCTATGCCGTTCTCTAGGACGTATATCGTATCTATGTAATGGTTTACAGATTGATAGACATCGGACTAATTCAAAGATAAACCTTTACTAAGGAAATACGCAAGTTCTTCTTCAAGGATAACATCATCCGCTGAAGGTACATTATTCTGAGTATTGATATACTCAATGAGAGGGTCATCATTTGGAAGAGGAGCTACAGTCTTGGCCGAGTTCACCACATAGGGTAATTCTTCAGGATTGGGAGGATGGACATCAGTAGGTTCCCCCTTGGGTGTTTTGTTGAGAGTGATGGTCAATAGTTTGACTTTGTCGGGTTTCTTCTTCTTCACCCAGATTGTGAGAGGCTTCGGGGTACTTTTTGGAGTAGTACGTCCTTTGACTCGGACAATCAGGGAACCACCGTTGGGGGATGGAGGTGCTTCAGCTTCATTGTCAGCTTCATTGCCATCATCCTTGGGGGGTTGAGATTAGTAAAGTTACCGAATCTCCATAGTAAGCTTCAATGCCCTTGAAAGGATCGACGTCAGCAAACTCTGTCTTCACGATGCCGTCGCTGTTGACGCACTTGAAGCACTGGTGAAGTGTGGAAGGGATAGTCATGTTCTCATGTATCCATGGACGTCCCAGCAAGATGTTATAGGATACATTGGCATCGATCACATAGCAGGAGACCTTCGTTCGGAGATCACCGATCTGGCATTTGAGACGGATCTTGTCCAGCGGATGGTTTCGACCAGCATTGAAAGCCATGATAGTTGTGTTGGTTGCGGATAGCTTGTACAGAGGAATTCCCAAGATTTGAAGCAAGCTTCTAGGAATGATGCTGAGGGAGGATCCTGGATCGATGTGCATGCGGTCCACCTTGATCGCCCTGATATACCTTGTATAGTACAGGGGTCTATCGTGACGATTATTTTTGAGTAGCATGTCCTCCTGTGAGAAGGTGATGTTGGGCACCACTTCCATAGTACTGTGACAGTGGGGGCAGGAGACACGATCTTCAGCGGGAGCTTTGACCTCAGCGAGGTAAGAGTTGGCATGTAGCAATGCCTCACTTAAGGCCTTTCACGTTTCTTTGGAGAGTTGCAATAGATTGAATAGAGAGAACCTGGCGGGTGTATTGGCTAGCTGAGCCAGTATGTCAAAGTTGTAGGGTCGATCCATGCCTTCTGGAGCTGGCGCCTTTAGAGACTTGTCAAACCGCGTCTCCTTCTGCTTTGATGTGGTTTGAGGCTTGGACGGGCCGACTTCTGAGCTTCTAAGGGCAACAGGAGCTTGAGAAGGCAGTACTTCTTCTTGTGCAGGATCGTACGTCCGAAGATAAGTCTTCCCCGATCGCGTCTTGCCAGATAGAACCTCATAGATGGAGGTGGATACCATGTGGCATGGCTTAAACTTCTTGCCCCTTCTTGCTTTGGGAGGTGCTACCTCCTGCGTCACTTCTTGGACAAGGTTCGAATGGACCCATATGATCTCACCACGTCCAGTTGCGAGTGGGACTAAGGTTGAGTTGCGAGCTGGTGGTAGGTTGACGACATCCATCGTTGCCTTGGGGATCAGGACCACGCCGTCTGGGACTTCTGTAGGAGGAAAGTCGCCAAAGTGAAGAGAGATCATGTTAGCAGATACGACCTTGTCTTCAGCTTCGAGATTGATCACTTGGCTGTCGATAAGCTGTTGTATCTTCTTCTTCAGGACGATGCAGTCCTTGGTGGAGTGATGCACGTACTGATGGTAAAGACAGTACTTGGGATCATTGAGTTGGCTCACCTCTGCAGGATGTCGTGGTGGGGGCAATGTCAGCTTATTACCCTTCGTCAATGTATGAAAGATGGTGATAACATCATCTTGATCGAAAGAGAAGGTCTTCTTAGGCTTGTCGGAGGCACTTTGAGAATTGGAAGCTCCTTTGGATGTGTCTACCTTCAGGACTTCTTTCCTTTTACCCCCACAAACAGGGATAGTCTGAGGATGCTTGCCTTTGTCCTCAGATTTGGGTGTCTTCAGCCCCAGTAGTTCCAAGTTAGGAATATAATTTTCAGCAGCATCAGCGGCCCCAATAAAAGCGGGCCATGTATCATATTTATGTATACCTAGACAAAACTTTACTGTAGGAAGAAAGTTATGTCGACAAGTATCCATAAGTTCTGAGTCTGGTATGCCGAAGGGCATCTTCAGTGCTAGTAGTCTGAAGCGTTCGATAAAGGCAATGACATATTCAGTCTTCCTTTGCTTGGTCTCGATAAGAGGACATACTAACATGCATGCCACTCTCGTAAAACCTGTTGAGGACAAACCTCTCTAAGTCTTTGAATGAATTGATACACCCGTCAGGCAGACTATAGAACCATTCGAAGGCTACCCCCTGCATGGTGCTAATAAATAGCTTTGACAGGAATGGATCGTCTCGGGGAAAGTACAGAGTTTGTATGTTGAAGTACGTCATGTGCTGACAAGGAGAAGTTAAGCCGTCGAATGAGTTCAGCATCAGTGGCTTGTAGTTAGGAGGGCAGGTAGCGTTCTCCCACTCAAGGGGATACGGTTGAGATATCCCCATCTTCTGCAGCTCGTCGTTGTGTGAGATGGTGTCGAGGCGAGCAACCAGGGAATCAATTGTATCCTGTTGATTGAGCAGGTATTGGAAAAACGGCCGCTGAGCGGTTGTCAGGTGATGTCGGCGAAGGACCACCCCCAGTATTTGTAAGATTTGGAGGATGTGCAACAGAATGGTACTCCTTTTCTAGGGCAAGAGGGTTGTTGCTGTGAGTCGGACTAGCGTGGGCTGAGGCATTTTGCTGAGGTGGAGGAACAGCTCCAGCAGCTTGGACTGCCATGATACTGGTAAGTATATCAGTGATCTTGGTGAATGCTGTTTCGAGACCCTCTAGCCGTTTACCAGTCTGATCACTGGCTTCTTCAGGTCTTTCTCCGTCCGTCATGTACGTAGATAGCATGCGAAGATGAACAGAGGAAGCACTACAACTGGTGCTGATACTGTCTGTCTCCGAGTGGATAAGTCCTTCATCTTCAAGTAGAGGAGGTAGATAGTCACCATCGGATTCGAAGGGATCATCGTCCTCTGGAAGGCTACCCCCCAGTGTGGGGGTCATCTGCTTCAGATTCGGAGGGAATGCTACCCCCGGCTTGGAAATCTACGTCGTCTATACAGAATTTTGCCTTTGATCAAGTGCCCATATAGACTCCTTCAAAAGTGACAGCCCATTAGCCATCTGTTGGTAGACTTCGTCTTCTCCTTCTCGTGGAACTGAGAGGGAAGGTTGGGTTGGTAGTCCACCGTCTTTGATTGGGGCTTCCGTAAGGGGGACCCCATGAAGCCATGTTAGATGAGACACATAGTGGCTTCTCGTTGTCAGAGAAGTGCAGCCATCGAAACACGGACTTTCTCTGAGGCACTTTTGTTACTTTGGAGCAACAACAGTTGATAACAATATTAGCGCACGAAAGTGCACTATGAATTGTTATGTTCTCCCTCGCTTTACGCTTATGATTTATCATGTCGCGCAAGTTAGCAGAAGGGAGTTTTGTCTTATAACCCATGTTGCATGCATCGTTGAGCTTTACATGCAGGTTCGTAAGGAGAGTAGGCACATCCAGACTTAGTTCATGTGCAGGGGAAACCCCACATCTAAGTTCTGTGATGTCCTTGAAGATAGCCCCATGCTATACACGTTGGGACCTGTCTTTTTGTTGTGGGCGCATAGGCCCTGGAGACTGGGCTTGGGCGCATGCTTCTTGACAGCATGTTTGAGTCGCCTTGATGTGGGCGCATAGTATGGATCCAGAGAGCCCGGGCGCATAGCCTTGGGCGCATGACTCTGTGTGCCCAACCTGTTGAAGACATAAGTGTTCTGGTTGGGGCTATGGGCCCAAACGCTCCCTTGGGCGCATGGCTTTGGACACATGCTTGGTAGAGCAGCACTGTTTTCTCCCAGTTCTGCATCCTTCTTTCGTGAGCCTCACCGGGTCTGGCCAGAGTGCCGCACACCCTGATCCTTGGCATCGTAGTGTTTTCCTCTGCCATGTATCGAGTGTTGAACACTCTGTTGTTGGTTGTGGAGAAAAGAAGTTACTGGGCTTGTAGAGCCCGGAACGGTGTGAGCCTTCTCCATTTGGGGGACTTCTATGGCAGAGTCCTGCGCCCAGGTGACAGAGTCCTCCAGTTGCATATCCGCTATGACACTAGCAGGATATGCGCAGCGAGCCTTCGAAAGCCAAGTCTTGCGAGACTTGTTTGGCTTCGCTGATTTTGAGGAAGCAGAGCCGTCCCTCGAGAGCATCTCTTCGAACGCCTGCTGATCGAATTTTAAGATCAACATCTTCTGAGTACTCCCCACTTTGTCGGTATCGGATTGCGTTACCACCTTCTCATCAGAGGAAAAGGTAGTGCCCAGCAGAGTCGTCATTTTTGTGGATATACACAAAAAAAGAAGAAGAAAATGTTGTCTTTTCTTTTTATTGGCGCAAGGTACCACAAATCGAGTACGCCTGAGAGATCCTGCGCTGAGGATCCCCGAGTACAAAAAAAAGAATTCTGGGGAATGGGACGATGGAGATCGAGCGGCAGTTGCTCTTTTACTCCGTTGACACTCCGATTACAAAAGTGGGAGAAAACCTAAGAAAATTGCTAACTCTCGGCTCACTGGCAAGAAGTGCAGCAATTTGGCTCTTGAAAATGCTCTCCGTTCTGTCCATTGAAGAGGGAAGAAGCCCCCCTTTTATAGTCGTTCTTGGGCTGGAACGATGTTATGCGCCCACATGAAGAGACACGTTGGTTCTTACGTGGGCACATGGTCCTGCTTTGGGCGCATAGGTGTAGGCGCATACAGGCTACGAGATCGTGGGTTGGTCGTAGTGTTGACGTGGCCGCATGCTTCGGTGCACGACTGCTCGTGGAGACTAACGTGGCCATGCGCTTCGGTGCACGTTCTGATCGTGGCTTTAACTGAGTCAGGCTTGGGAGCATAGCCATGTCTCAGGCTATGCGCCCTCCTTTCGGGGGAGCTAGTCTTGGGCGCATGGAGTTATACTTGGACTAGGCGCATGGAGCTTCATTTAGTGGGCACATGGAGTCGAACTGACTGGGCGCATGGAGCTGCTTTTACTTGGGCGCATGGGGCTGTGTTTGCTAAAAAAATTTATGCTTCTACAGCGTCAATGACAAGTAGTGCATCGAATCGGTAGGCTTCCTTTCACCGACAGACTTTCCTCTACCACTGCCCTTGTAGAGATCAGCACCACAAAATCTGTAGGCGTCTTCATCCTTGTCATCTTTGTAGTACAACATGCACCCGTTGCGACATGCATCGACTTTCTCGTATCCCATCCAGAGCGATCTCACCATCCACTTAGACCGGTAAAGGTCTTTAGGCAACTTAGCACCCTCAGGCAATATTTCTATAATCAACTCCATAACTCGGTTGTAGCAATCTTGCGACATATTAAAATCGGACTTGATGCTCAACAATCTTGTAACCACCTCCAACGGTGAATGATCCTCACAACCAGGATATAATGGAGTCCTTGCATTCTCCAGCAACTCCATGAACTTTACAGAATCAGCGTTCGGTGCCTCCTCAGGTGCATCATGATTGTCTTGATCGAAACTAGGCCCCGTCGCGTCAAAAACTATGTTCACCAACCCATCGTCGTAAGCAGCGTAGTTGTGGACATCCACATAAGGCTCATACTCCGATACTAAAGACACAAGTTTTCCGTACGCGCTCCACTGATAGTAATTCGGCATGAAACCCTTCGAGTATAAATGATACGTGACTTCCACTTCTGGATGATATTTCAAGTTGTGACATCTCACACATGGTCACTTAATTTTGGTACCGTCCATGTACTGAGGGAACGCCTTGGCAAACTGTAGGAACTGTTGTATACCCTCTATGAATTCATCCCGCACACCGCACATGTCATCAGGATGACGGTTGTACATCCAAGAACGATTTTGCAGATAGTAATTCAGATCTATATCCATTTGAGAATAATTCTGTAAGATAGATACATACACTCGTTGAAACACTTGTAAAAGTAATAGGCGCATTAATCATGACATATCCTAGACATTGAATTAGAATCCCAAGTAATCATGATACAACAAGTGGTAATAGTGTATCAAAGGACATAACGTTATAACCATAGTGTATCAGAATTGACCACACAGAAGACTTAGCCTAATTAATCTCCATAAAATAAGTACAGCTGGTAATAAGTCCATAATTAAGTCCATAAACTCATCTCCATAAAACAAGTACAACTGGAAATAAGTACTAATAGTCCAACACAAAATATATCCATAAAACTACATTAATGACGACCACGTAGCTCACGCATACGCTCAATGATACCATCATGCAATATCTTCGAAAAAGTAGGATCAACGGCGGGAAAGCGCCATTCCACTACTGGTGCTGGATGAATGGAACTCCCGGTCTCACTACCTACCGGTGCCACTTCTTCCTTAACAGTAGGAGGAGCCACCTCAGCAATCTGTGTTTCCCTCAAACGATGTGCCACTGCTCGGGTCATGGGTGCCATCTGGTAAGATCGATATTCACAAAGAATATAATTATAACATAAGCAAGCTAACTAAAGGAACCATCATCTCGTTTCATGTATCAAAACCCAAGTTCTATTGTGAAACCTCTGTTTCCTCAATGAGTATACATATGTGTGTTTAGTTCAGTTTTTCCTGAGATTGTATACATATGTATATATGTAGATTGATAGATATAGCTATAGTTAGAGTTATATAAGAGTTTTTCCTGAGATTGTATACATATGTATATATGTATATAAAGGAACCATCAATGAGTATACATATGTATATATTGTATACATTTGTATAAGAGTTTCATGTATACATATATACATATATATAAGAGTTTTCTTCAATAAGTATACATATGTATACGTGTCTGTGTGTCGTGTGTCAGCGTCGTATCAGTGAGTGTGTCGGTGTCATGTCAGTGAGTGTGTCAGTATGTCTGTGTCGTGACAGTGGGAGATAGGGTTAGGGTTAGGTATACCTGGACGGGGTCGGGTCGGGGTCGCCGGAGGGGAGCAGGGGACGAGGGGGAAGGGGCCGGAGGGAGGGGGCGACGACGAGGTCTGAGAGAGAAGGGGCCGGAGGGGGGGTCGCCGGGGCAGGGGAGGAGGGAGAAGGGGCCGGAGGGAGGGGTCGCCGGGGGGAGGCCTCGCCGGAGGGGAGGAGCTCGTCGGGTGGAGCGGTCAACGGAGACGAGAGGGGGAGGGGGAGAGAGATTTGGGGCTCGAGGCAGGAGATCGAAAATTTGGGTGAATTA
>JANAVB010025196.1:52531094-52534550 GCA_029216955.1 Iris pallida
GGGACAGCCGCACCATAACAGACAACAGTAGCAGAAATCCCCTTCAAGTAACCTTATTTCGACCCATAGTTCTCCTTCTAGGATCAACCAATTATTTTGTATAAATTTTCTAGCAAAGTCTAGTTGACCCCGATAAATCTGTTAAGGTAGATTATGTTAGTTGGCCCTGGATTCTTCGTGAAAATCTCGAAAGTTCAGGAAAAACTACTATCGTAATGACAATTCCTGAACCCAAACACCTATATTTCCCGCCACTTTATGACCAACACATTGCGAGTTTTAAGGAACTACCTAAACAATCATTTGACAACCTATAGGACTCCAGAACCCTTCTTATAGTTTCTGATTTCATTGTTTATATGACGAGAAATTTGTTTCCAAAACTAAGAAAATCGCTTTAAAACAGTTTTCAAAACTTTGAAATTCACCGATACGACGTACGTCCCGCCAATCCGGACAACATGGTCATGAACCAAAAGCATCAAAAGGTGCGTATCGGCTTCTTGGACGTGTGGGCTTTGACGGAATTGAAATTGGTTTGCGTGTCGCGACGAATTTGATGTGTATCCGTAGAAATTCATCGTATCGGCCTCTGCGCAAATTTTCCTATTACTTTGTGCATGTTCGTCAGATCGAGACGAACTTGCGCCAACAGGACCGTATCGTTTTTTTGGTCATGTATACCAAATTTAGTTTGATTCTGAGACAGTTGACCGGATAGCCATTTTGCGGGCCCCCGATCTGACTCAACGAGCGATTTTGTGCACGGTCTGCCGGAATCCAACTTTGGACTTACGGTTGGTTCGTATCATTAAAAATTTGTAGACATATAGTTTGACGACTTTAGAGACCATTGACTCTGGCACGCTTTTCGGTGCAAAGCGGGTCCAACGGCGGACACCGTTTTGACCCAAAATTACCGTTTTGCCCCTGTATCCAGAATTGGACTTAAGGACAGGATATCCTAGCTAACTTGACTAATCTAAAAATGTTGGTAACATCTATTACACTTCTGGAGGCAGTTGTGAGACTTGGACTTTCTGACTTGTTGATTGGCGATATATTGTTGAACATATGCAGTATTATATTGTTTTTTTTTCGATTGTACTTCTTTCATATGGTGACCTATTTTCCATATTGTGATTGGTTTGTCATCGACTGTTTTACTTATTTCTAGTTTATTGCACGTATAGGATATTCGACAATGCTTGATTATTGGTCTTTTTGTGTTACCTTTTCGTGATTGAGTTATCAATTTCTATATCTTGTTCTTGACTTGACCATTCTTGACTGGGAGTATCTTGCATTGTACTACAGTTGAGATATACTATAGATTGGGAGTATCTTACATTGTACTATGACCTATAGCCGATTCTTTTATCTTGGTATTGCTTGATTGACTTGACTTGAGCATACTATATTGGATATCTTGCATTGTACTACGTCCTATAGCATATATTGATTGATTGATTGATTGACTTGAATTATGACACTATAATTGGGAGTATCTTGTATTGTACTACAATTTATAGGAGTCTACTTGACCTTATATCCTTTAGGAGAGGAGATCGATACTAGAATTGGCTAATCTTGACTGCGAGTATCCTTCTTTGTACGTCAATTGAAACACTATAGATGGGAGTATCTTGCATTGTACTACAAGCTATAGGAGTTCTGATTGATAGTTATCCAGACTATATTTCCACACGACTCGTCGTCCTTAGATGTTCTTCTTGCAGTGTTCTTATCCTCCATACATGTTATTTACTGTCATATTAGTAGGCATGTTTATGTATCTTGCTAGACCTCTGAGGACCTGATGATCTCTTCAGTAGCTGATTACACGGAGTTAGCTAGCTGAGCATGTGGTAGTTGACTTCATCGCATGATTCAGGTAATTTGTTAGTGTATTAATTTACTATCTTTCTCGGCTTTTATGATATATCCTTCTTATCAGCTTAGTTTTATAGACTCATGTTATTCTTGGAGTCTAATCGGACATATATGCTAGTGGGCTGCGGACCACGACCCATACTTGTTCATTCTTGTCTTATATATTCTTGTGGATTGACAGCTTATTATCAGGATACCATGACTTGACAGCTTATACGTACTCGAGTTGGGCTGGAGTCCGCTTGATACGTAGCTGGCTTGCTCAGGAGCTCGCGTCCGAAAAATGGGTGCTGGTCGTGACAATTTTTTTGGTGGCCCATGCAGGTCAGAGCATATCGTATCGGTTTACGTAACTGTACTGATACGAGCCTGCGAATATGACTAAACCCTTAGAAATCTTAATCCACTTTGCCTTGAAATTCTCTTAGAAATTTCTCTACCGCCTTTGAAACCTCGTATTCGTTTTCGATTATTCTCCCTTGCCTTTCCGTACCATTGATTCTCGTCCCTTCCTATTTTGGGGTGACGAACGATCGTGCTGTCTAGAATTCATCAAAAATTCTTAAGTTATAGCATAATATTGCTTGACTATTGAATATTTGGTTGTTATAGATATAAGAGATTATAGATGTCGTACACCTAGAGATCTGTTGGTAGAATTGTTAGCAACTAGTTAGAATTTATAAGATTTTAGTGACCGTATTTTGAGGAGTAGTGTGACCAAAGGTGGGTAGAAGTCCTCAAGTATTCGGAGTTATAAAATGACTAGAGAAGTTTATAAAATATTTTTGAGAAATTAAATTTGAGGAGATTAAGGTAATAGTAGACTTTGATTTATAAGGAATAGTTATGAATTAGAATTTCGAGGACGAAATTATTTTTAAGGTAGGTAGATTTGTAACTCCTCTTCCCGAAATTTTTTTTTGAATTTTTATTATTATTATTTATTTGATTTAAATGGTGATTTTAGATTGTAATAAATAATTAATTAGTTAATTATTACGGTAGATGACTTTAGCCATGATTGAGTTTTGGAGTACAAGATGACTAGAAATTGTGGCACGGAGAGTATAGTCAAGTGCTTGGACTAGTGTTTTAGCCACGGTAGGGAAGGTCGAGCCATAGATGTGTTCTAATTAGGAAAACCAGGCCAAGTTGCGACTAACCCCCACAGATGATTTATTTATTGTTAATTAGATTTTTGACTTTTAAGGGACCCGGTTGAACCAATTTAGCCCGGACTTGACCCGAACCCAACATAAGCCCATGTAGGCATTTAGTGTATGCCATGTGGACATATTTTATGTGTGTACAAAGTTCATATTTACTTCTAGGTATGATAATATTTTCTAAATTAATTGTTAGAAGTATATATAAGGTAATTAATATTATACATTTTAGATTATTGTACGGCTATTGGACCAGTTAAATTAGAGGTATAAGGTGGCACCCTATACTAACCTTCTTATTGGTTATTTTAGTTGTTAGTGTTAATAAGATGATTTATATTATTATTATTAGTATTATTCTTATTATTATTTTATTATTATTATTATTATTATT
>JANAVB010025196.1:52534563-52597063 GCA_029216955.1 Iris pallida
AGATCAAAACCCAAGAATCCAAAATACTATAAACTTAGATCTACACAAATTGAGCCATGGAAATTAGAAATACTAAGTACTAATGTGTGTTAGAATCTCGAGAGGAAGAAAATAGAACAATAAAATGAAGTTCCTCCATGAAGCAAGCTACACTTGTCTAAGCTCTCTCTCTCTCTCTCCTCCTGGTGGTTGAAGAAGTAATGGTGGAGAAGAAGATGTAAATGAAGAGGAGAATGAGGGAATGGGTTAATAAATGATGATGGTGGTGATAGGTAAGGTTCTCCCCTTAGTTCATGATGAACCAAGGCACCCAAGCCTAGCCGAACCAACCCAAAATAGACCAAGCCATGTAATGCCAAGATAAGCCAAGCAAGGAATCATGTAATATAAGATAAATACGTACAGTATTTTAAAATACGTAATACGAACTATAGGCATTACAATTTAATTGAATTTTTAGCCAATTTCTAGTTAGCCTTTTTAAAGCCTGTTTGGACTTGGGCTTTATTAGTAGCTTAGGGAGCCTAGGCCCATGTACTAACCTAACCCTAACCCACTATACCTGGCCAGCCATAGGTAGCCCTCCCTTTTTGTTGAAGTTTGTAGCCTCCAAGAGAAAATCCTAATTTCCCACTCTTCAAAATCCTAACTTTTGCATCCGGAGTCCGTTTCTCTCCAAATGAAGTCCGTTGTGCTCGTTGGAAGGAGAGGATCTTGCTGGAGCATTGCTAGCAAGGTGGTGGAGGTGTTTGCTCGAGGGTACTCGATCGTTAGAGCGCTCGGGGAGTCCTTTGCATTAACTCTCAATAGGTAAATCCTATACTACTATTGTTTTTCATGGTTTTTCTTCATGGTAGTGTGGATCTAGGTACCCCTGACCTGTAGGATAAATTTCATCCAGTTTCGTATTCATTTGGTGTCCGTATCGGACACGTGTCGGTTAATATTTGTAGGTATTGATGAAATGTCACAATAATTTTAATTCTGATTTTTGATGGATCTATTTATATATTCTGGTAGCCCTATACACGAGGATTACACCCTATAAGTTTTGACACGAATCAGACTCGTGTTCGTGTCCAAACAGGACACGAACGCGCTCCACGCCAGGCCGCACGCGTGTCCTGCTGCTCGGGGGTGATTCCTCGACGCACAGGACACGTGATCGCGTGAAAATTGTGTAGGTGGGGGCCGTGACTGATGTCATGATCCGCACCCACTGTGAGGGTACGAGAACGTAACAACGCCCAGCCTACGCCGCAGTGTCGACGGTAGAACGCTGTCCTAGGTCACAACATCTAACAATATAATACTAAACAGTTTATACTCCCTGAATGGGGGTGACATAGCAGAATGTAAACTCAATCACAACTAAGGAAGAAGAAGTACGATATGATATAAAACTCAAAATAAAATACAGAAGATCAGAAGAGTCTATGTGTCTAAGATGACATCTCAGCAAACATCCAAAAATACAAGTCTCAACTACTGAATATGAAAGAATATATACAATCCAGATCCCAAATGACAGTAATAGTAAAACCTAGACTAGGGAGCCTCAGTCTCTATAGCTAATGGATCCGGCTGGAAATCCGGATCACTGGTGTCATCTAGAGCTGTCCCGTAGTAGGTATCCACAGGCCCCCCCGTCCTCTGTAATATTTTCAACAGGTCCAGTCAGGACAAGCGAGCACAATACATCTCAACAGATCATAGCAGGTTAGAAAATATAATCATACAGTAAAGTAAGATACAAGAACTGAAAGAAAGTACAGAATGTAAACAGAGAGAGAACTGTAATGGAAATATATACTGTAAATAGAGAACTATCAGTGGCTAGTAAGTCAGAGTACAATATAAACATGTGAATGGCATAGGAGATTCTGATGAGACACTACGGAGGTGATCAGATGAGATACTACTTGGATATTATTCACATGTCTACTTCTACTCCCCCGTATCCCCAATCAATACACAAGGATCCAGCCATGTTATGTTATGATTCCATGTAAAGGCCCACAAGGGGTGATACATAGTAGGCCCAAAAATGGGTGATTCTAGGAATGCCCATAAATGGGTGATTCAAGGAAGACTCTATGATCATGAGAGTACATGTCACAATTGATCAATGAACCGTAAAGCATAGTGATACACCATGTAAGTGAAACGCACAGAACATGTAGTATCCGATGCTCCCTGAGGGATAACATCTCAAAAGGGATCTATATAGTACTCATCCGTGTGACCAACGTGACAGTATCAAGTAAAGTAGTTTAAAGCAGGAAAATAATTCTAAACAGGATATAAAATGATCAGAGAATGTACTCCCTGATGTCTGAATGTCCAAAGTAAATATACTGTCCGAGGAGAGGTGTCTGGCTCCTATTTAGAACAGCACAAGTCATAACATGTCCAGAATGGTAATAAGATGCACTACAATGCATTCTACATGAATCTAGGTCAATCTAGGCCAAAGTCAACTCTTGGTCAACTCTGGTCAACCCTAGAAGTCAAACTAGGTCAACTATGGTCAAACTAGGTCTAACAAGTCTAAATTAGGTCAAACAAGTCATTCTAGGTCTAAACAAGTCTAGCTTAGTACTCATACACAATCACAAGGTCAAAACCAATATCACACATATACAATTCCTATATACATATATCTATGTACACTATATATATATAGGCACACACACATTAGCATAGGCTAAGTCAACATATCATGGCATATCTATTTGACATTGCATTTAGCTATAAAACTTATATACATTATAAGAAATTAAGACTAACAATATATAATATATTATTATATATATATATATAATTACATTATATATGTATAGCTAAACTACTACATACATGAATCTATAGGGCTATGTGTGTGTGTATGCGTAAAGAGGGGGAGTAATTTAGCTAACAGTTAAGAGTGTGTGTGTGTTGACAGTGAGTGATATTGTCACATAAGAGTTATATGTGTCAAGAGTTACATAAATCAAGTGTAATACAAATAGCAAGTGTGTGTACAAAACAAGGTGGAATGGTATAGTGTCTTAGTGCATTAATCAAACTAGTGTGTGTGTGTGAGAGAGTGTCAAGAGGGTGTGAAACCTGTGTGTGTGTGTGTACAAGGAATAGGAAAAACAGTGTATGGACAAGAAGGTGAGTAGAGTGGTATAAATGTGTGTGTACACAAGGTTCAATGTGTGGTTATGGTGTACATGGGCCATAGGCTATTGTTCTCAGATTTCTTATTGACAGTAAAGGAACATGCATTTGTGTTCATGTGTGTGTACATAAGAATAGGAATAGGAAAACAGTGTGGCAAGTTGGCATGTGTGTGGAAAACCTGTGACAGGAATAACAACCCAATTCGAAACAATCAACTAATCCTGTCATACCATCCTAACATCACAGATGTGTACAGGGAATCATTGTGTGAGTAATTTACAGGTGTGTGTGAATCACCACAGGAAAACAGAGAGTGTCACTCAGGATGTAATGTGTATGTAGATAGGTTCTCATTAAACAACCATTGAAATCTCAGAATTAAGTGACAGTGTGTAGGGTGTCCTTGGTTCAGTTAGAAGTTTACAGTCCTAACAGTACAACATCCATGAATCTCTATTCTACAGGAACCTAACATGTAAGAGAGGAACCCTAACATAAACTCTATCATTAATGCAACAAAAAAACAGAAATGAAATTTAAACTCAGGGAACCCAAATCAGTTTTGACAGTTAAAAGCAATTTAAACCAAAATCAACTTATTGCCTCACACAAATTGAATTGAACATGTACTTCAACCCTAACACATGTGGGTGAGTCCAAATTATCATTCAATCACCATTAAAATAGGTAAAATAAAATCAAACTCAGGAATATTGTTTCAGACGAGTGGTATCAGTTGACAGCTCCTTGAATATCTATTTATCATCCAAAAACTCCATTCGAAACCTAAAAACCCACACCAATCAATAACCCACATTGTAGTAATGTAAATTCACATGTACATGGATTAAATTGGCAATTAACATCAATAAAACAGGAAATAAAACTCAGAAATGAAGAACAGTAACTACGTATCAGTTAATTTGGGAATTCGAATTTTTGAATTCAAAAACACATCAAAATACCAAACAAAGGGTTGGTAATTGATATCAAACATGTGAGGGTACATGAGAGTGTATTCGTGTCCAGGAATTGGACACGAATCGTGTCCAAACAAACACGTGTACACAGACACTTGACAGTGCACAATCGTCGTGCACGCGTGCACGTGCATCCAACACGCGACACACGACACGACACGACACGTGCTCGTGTCCAGTGGTGTGCCTAGGGTAGCTCTAGGACTGACACATCCTGTTGAATCCACAGTCACACAGACACGACACGACACGCGTGTCAGTCGTGCCTGTGCACGCGCACAGCAGCCCACGCGCGACCAATGCGACCTCGATAACTCCACGCGTGGTGCACGAGACGCTCCCAAATTTTGGGAGCATGGTCGCAGACAATGTCCCATAAATCCCACAAAAATTTGGACACGACGTGTCCTGTGTCCCGAGATGCAGGACACGGCCTACGGGCTCGTACTGCGTGTCCTAATGAAATACACGACACACAAGGACACAAAACACCAGGACACCTTCACAAAAATTAATACTCTCACCTAGATCTACAAATCCCTGCAATCACTTTTCAAAAATACAAAATTAATTCCTATATAGCATTTCCACAAACACTCAGGTATCCTATTGGATACGTGTCTGATACGGACACGAAATGAGCCCACCTAGACACGAAATGATTCTTACAGTTAGGGGACTCCTAAGCCTAGGCTAAAATGCAAAAATACAGCAACTATAATAGAGTTTTAGGGATTTACCTATAGGTATCAATCTCCTCAAAAGCTCTAAAAAGGGGGTGTTCTTCTTGCTTCCCAACTTCACCAAATTGTAGACAAACTGAGAAAAACCTCCACAAACAGCAAGAACACAGTAATTAGAACCTATTGCAATTTGTTTGGATTAAAAAGGAATTAAAATGGATTTTCTAGGAATTTCTAAAGATGGAGCATACCTCTCTTTCCAAATGTGAACTTTCTAAAGGAGGCTAACCTAATGGAAGAGATTACTTATAGGGGGAAATCCCTAGGTGGGCTGGCCGGCTATGCTAGAGTTAGGGTTAGGTTTACATGGTGTTGGGCTTGGGCCTCTATGGGCTAAGTTGCTAATTAATGGTTTCAAAACCGTAAGTCATGGCTTATGACTAAAGCCTCTCTATTATAACTTAAATTCTAAATGGCCTATTAGGAATTAACTTAATGTTAGGTTAGGGTCACATGACCTAATCAAGTCACCACCACTAGGGTTAGCATCTAGGTTAGGCTCCAAAGTCAATGCTAGTCAAAGTCTAGAATATCACTCAAATAAATTATACTAAAAATCACATAAATTCTAATAAATCTCAATAATTCACAATAATTCCAAATAAATCCCAAAAATTCAAAAATGACCAAAATACCCTCAAGCTAAAAAATGATAATGAAATTCCCTAATCACATGGCTAGGCTCTAGATCACTATCTCTAGGGTTACACTAGCAAACACCAAATCACAAGTCATGATTTTAAAAAATGATTAAAAATCACCAAAAATCATAATATGAAGTAAATATCAATAATAATAATTATAATTACAAAATTTCAAAATTATCCTCATCTGGAAAACTGGGTGTTACAATCCTACCCACCTTAGAAAAATTTCGTCCTCGAAATTAAAATGTTCATACTCCTTCTAGGTCAAACCCCCACAATCAAAGTCTCAGAACTTAAACAAATCATACGATTTAAAAGGACGACATACATGGTCATGGCATACGGTGGTAGTGAAAATCTCATCTAGGTATACAAGTCATGCTAACCCAAAACGGTCATAGGGTACCAAAACATACCAGCAATCTGGGGTGTTAAACTGGAAAAGATACAGAAATAACAAATCATCAAAACTGTAAGGCAGTCTACCATCCTATATGAAAACTGGTACTTATCAAAAATATAAAATAAAATAAGATAACTACCAATTATCTATAAAGGGTACTATTCAAGAAAAATCAAAATCAAAAGTTCAAGGGACAGTTGTCAATAGCATTGAAATCCAATCACAATATATATTAAGAATATTTAGTCTCGATACGATCTAAGTTGATCAATTCTGGAAATCAAGATTTGGGCAATATGGAGGACAAGGTCATCGAAGTCTGAGCAAGAGCATACAAGGATGGAGATTCAGGTCATATTTAAATTTGATTCAATTGAGTACGAACCCAAGACATTAATGTGATAAGAAAGGATGATCAAGGTTGATTGGTCGTGATTAAGGGAGCTAGGATTCAATGATATTGAAAACCTTTTAGGGAAAACAAGGAAAGATTTCATAAGAAGTCAAGTTAATCATCTCTCTCTAATACCATCAAGTTTATCATTTGCCAATCATATTTTTATCTCACAAGTCCCAATATAAAAATCAACCTTTATATACTATCATCAAAATTTTATAACCTTCAGTCATCTAACCCTCTACCATGATCACCATAGACAAAATTCCAAACTTTTAAAATATTTTCCACGAAGCATACCCCTCTTATTTAGGTATCAACACTTATTCATTTAATCAAATTCTCAAATTCTTTCACCTCGTCCTAATTTAGATCTGAAACCTCTAAATCCAGTTTATGAAATCCTTGAACTTGTTTAATTCAAGTCTCGTATTTATTCAACCCTAATACCACTATGTCATACAAAATTTAATCTTATTTATAAATCAACCTTCATATTTTTTTCAACGTTCACCTTCAAATATTATCCTTTTGAATTCTACAAAAAAAATTTCAATCATCTAAAATAATTCCTATAACTTAAAATCCTTGTGTTCTCTCTGTCTCTAGTCATCCTCTTACAATATCTAGTTCAATTTTGCATAATCATTGATTACAATTAAATTCTCCTTTTCATTTCTAAATTTTTACATAGCCTTAGAGTAAAAGTTCCCAAGAATCAATAACCAAGATTTTCTAAGTTCTCAAAACTAGGTGGACCTCTGATATCCTCATTAGTTTTTTTTTGAAATACATCCATGAATTACTCATAACCAAAATTTTCTGCGATTGTTTCTAAATTGGTAACATTTATCTTAGATTCCATTCTAAACCTTTACTACATCTCCATCTCAAATTTTTCATATTTGACATCCAACATTCTGATTCCTACAAAATCATCATATGATAACCAATTACGTCATTTTCGAACTAGATAATTTACGTTATTTCCTCAACATGTCTCAGGCAAAATGATATAAAGATTCAAGGGTTTCAAGGTATAGCAGACAGAATTAGATACGAGACAGGGAATTGATGTAATCAGGACAGTTATATAAGACAATGAATGATGGTAATAAAATATTGGCAGGAAGAGAATGATAATAGAATCTGTTCTGCTTTTCTGTTTAAAAGAGGGAACCATTTTGAAACCAGAACTATAATATCAAATCCAAAATAAGGTCTTAGCAAAAATCATCGATTCATTGTATTGTGAAGAAATTCATAGCAAAGTTACACAAGGGTTTATAATAACAGCTAAAGCTACTCCTACTCCTACTCCTACTCCTACTCCTAAGTTAAATAATGAGAAGTAAAACAAAAACAACCAATAATTCTTTTTCTGAAAGACTGAACAAAAGTAGAGAAAACATGTTCAAAAGTTTTCAAGGTACAATCTGATAATCATATGCGCCTATCCAAAATCATGTTGTTCAGGGTCTTCGTCATGCTAGTGAGCAAGGCTACGATAATCACAGAGTCCTCGACTAAGGTACATACCTCTAGAATCATGGTATTTAAAATTTCCACATTGTCGCGTGCGACGGCGAAAACCTTAAATTCCTACACTCGAAAAATATGTCCAAAATCTGACTATATGTCCTCACTATGCCAGCTAACACTACTATCGAAGATTCTAGATCCCACAACTGAGGTGACCTAGCCCACATGATTTTCTTAGAAGAAAAACAAACATAACAAAAGCAACATAACAAAATTAATCAATCAGCAAGGAACAGATGGAATCGAATTTCAAGGTAGTTATAAAAGGCAATTGTGGGAATGGAATCGAGAAGAACGGAACTTGCAGCAAGATCTCCAATGGTCTGTGCATCTTCGACTGTCCTGACGATAGCTCGCCCTGCTGGTTTCCCCTGGTCTGCTGCTGATGCTGCATGAACCGCTGCTGCTGAGAAAAATCGAAAATGACGGGAAAAAGTCTCTGTACAGACAAAGGTACACCTCCATTGTAGCAGAAATGCCAACCTGAGTCGGCACAACAGGAGCTACGGTCTCGAGGCCCTGATGAACATGACGAGAGGTGGCCAGCCTCTCGATAGTATTCCCCGGACCGGAGCGATAAGGTCGTGTCTCCATAACCATCATGAAGACAGATCAAAACAAGAAGTAATTTCTGAGAATGAAGCAAAATTCAAAGGAGGACAGTTTATATTCAAGGGAAGTCAATAACCAACAATTTAGATAAAAGAATCTGATTAAGAGTTTTTTCTAATGTGATTGAGTACCTTCAAAATATTCTAATCCTACTACAGGCTGTAGTGATACTCTAGTTCGAATACCACTACACAAACTCGACCTGCATGGGCCACCACTAAAAATGTGTCACGACTCGCACCCACTGTGAGGGTACGAGAAACGTAACAACGCCCAGCCTACGCCGCATTGTCGGCGGTAGAACGCTGTCCTAGGTCACAACATCTAACAATGTAATGCTAAACAGTTTATACTTCCCCGAAGGGGGGTGACATAGCAGAATGTAAACTCAATCACAACTAAGGAAGAAGAAGTACGATATGATATAAAACTCAAAATGAAATATAGAAGATCAGAAGAGTCTAAGTGTCTAAGATAACATCTCAGCAAACATCCAGAAATACAAGTCTCAACTACTGAATATGAAAGAATATATACAATCGAGATCCCAAATGACAGTAATAGTAAAACCTAGACTAGGGAGCCTCAGTCTCTATAGCTAATGGATCCGGCTGGAAATCCGGATCACTGGTGTCATCTAGAGCTATCCTGTAGTAGGTATCCACATAGGCCTCCTCCTCATCCTCTGTATTATTTTTAACAGGTCCAGTCAGGACAAGAGCGAGCACAATACATCTCAACAGATCATAGTAGGTTAGAAAATATAATCATGCAGTAAAGTAAGATACAAGAACTGAAAGAAAGTACATAATGTAAACAAAGAGAGAACTGTAATGGAAATATATACTATAAATAGAGAACTATCAGTGGCTAGTGAGTTAGAGTACAATATAAACATGTGAATGGCATAGTAGATTCTGATGAGACACTACGGAGGTGATCAGATAAGATACTACTTGGATATTATTCATATGTCTACTTCAACTCCCCCGTACCTCCAATCAATACACAAGGATCCAGCCAGGTTATGTTATGATTTCATGCAAAGGCCCACAAGGGGTGATACATGTTAGGCCCAAAAATGGGTAATTCTAGGAATGCCCATAAATGGGTGATTCAAGAAAGACTCTGTGATCATGAGAGTACATGTCACAAGTGATCAATGAACCGTGAAGCATAGTGATAAACTATATAAGTGAAATGCACAGAACATGTAGTATCCGATGCTTCTTGAGGGGATAACATCTCAAGAAGGGATCCATATAGTACTAATCCGTGTGACCAACGTGACAGTATCAAGTAAAGTAGTTTAAAGCAGGAAAATAATTCTAAACAGGATATGAAATGATCAGAGAATGTACTCGCCTGATGTCTGAATGTCCAAAGTAAATATACTGTCCGAGGAGGGGTATCTGGCTCCTATTTAGAACAGCACAAGTCATAACATGTCCAAAATGGTAATAAGATGCACTACAATGCATTCTACATGAATCTAGGTCAATCTAGGCCAAAGTCAACTCTTGGTCAACTCTGGTCAACCCTAGAAGTCAAACTAGGTCAACTATGGTCAAACTAGGTCTAACAAGTCTAAATTAGCTCAAACAAGTCATTCTAGGTCTAAACAAGTCTAGCTTAGTACTCATACATAATCACAAGGTCAAAACCAACATCACACATACACAATTCCTATATACATATATCTATGTACACTATATATATATAGGCACACACACATTAGCGTAGGCTAAGTCAACATATAATGGCATATCTATTTGACATTGCATTTCGCTATAAAACTTATATACAATATAATAAACTAAAACTAACATATATATGTTACATTATATATGTATAGCTAAACTACTACATACATGCATCTATAGGGCTTTGTTTGTGTGTGAACATGTGTAAAGAGGGGGAGTGATTTAGCTAACAGTTAAGAGTGTGTGTGTGTTGACAGTGAGTGATATTGTCATATGAGTGTTATATGTGTCAAGAATTACATAAATCAAGTGTAATATAAATAGCATGTGTGTGTACAAAATAAGGTGGAATGGTATAGTGTCTTAGTGCATTAATCAAACTAGTGTGTGTATGTTAAAGAGTGTCAAGAGGGTGTGAAACCTGTGTGTGTGTGTGTTATACAAGGAATAGGAAAAACAGTGTATGAACAAGAGGGTGAGTAGAGTGGTATAAATGTGTGTGTACACAAGGTTCAATGTGTGGTTATGTTGTACATGGGCCATAGGCTATTGTTCTCAGATTTTCCTTATTGACAGTAAAGTAACGTGCATTTGTGTTCATGTGTGTGTACATAATAGGAATAGAAAAAAAGTGTGGCAAGTTGGCATGTGTGTGGAAAACCTGTGACAGGAATAACAACCCAATTCGAAACAATCAACTAATCCTGTCATACCATCCTAACATCACAGATGTGTACAGGGAATCATTGTGTGAGTAATTTACAGGTGCGTGTGAATCACCATAGGAAAACAGAGCGTGTCACTCAGGATTTAATGTGTATGTAGATAGGTTCTCATTAAACAACAATTAAAATCTCAGAATTAAGTGACAGTGTGTAGGGTGTCCTTGGTTCAGTTAGCAGTTTACAGTCCTAACAGTACAACATCCATGAATCCCTATTCTACAGGAACCTAACATGTAAGAGAGGAACCCTAACATAAACTCTATCATTAATACAACAAAAAAAAAACAGAAATGAAATTTAAACACAGGGAACCCAAATCAGTTTTGACAGTTAAAAGCAATTTAAACCAAAATCAACTCATTGCCTCACACAAATTGAATTGAACATATACTTCAACCCTAACACATGTGGGTGAGTCCAAATTATCATTCAATCACCATTAAAATAGGTAAAATATAAATAAAACTCAGGAAAATTGTTTCAGCCGAGTGGTATCAGTTGACAGCTCCTTGAATATCTATTTATCATCCAAAAACTCCATTTGAAACCTAAAAACCCACACCAATCAATAACCCACATTGTAGTAATGTAAATTCACATGCACATGGATTAAATTGGCTATTAACATCAATAAAAATAGGAAATAAAACTCAGAAATGAAGAACAGTAACTACGTATCAGTTAATTTGGGGAATTCAAATTTTCGAATTCAAAAACACATCAAAATGCCAAACAAAGGGTTAGTAATTGATATCAAACATATGAGGGTACATGAGAGTGTATTCGTGTCCAGGAATTGGACACGAATCGTATCCAAACAAACACGTGTACACAGACACTTGACAGTGTACAATAATCGTCGTACACGCATACACGTGCATCCAACACGCGACACACGACACGACATGACACGTGCTCGTGTCCAGTGGTGCGCCTAGGGTAGCTCTAGGACTGACACACCCTGTATTGAGCCCACAAGTCACACAGACACGACACGACACGCATGTCAGTCGTGCCTGTGTACGCGTACAGTAGCCCGCGCACGACAGCGCGCGACCAGTGCGACCTCGATAACTCCACGCGTGGTGCACGAGACGCTTCTAAATTTTGGAAGCATGGTCGCAGACAATGCCCCATGAATCCCACAAAAATTTAGGACACGACGTGTCCTGTGTCCCGAAATATACCCCCCGAGATGCAGGACACGGCCTACGGGCTCGTACTGCGTGTCCAACTGAAATACACGACACACAAGGATACAAAACACCAGGACACCTTCACAAAAATTAATACTCTCACCTAGATCTACAAATCCATGCAATCACTTTTCAAAAATACAAAAATTAATTCCTATGTGGCATTTCCACAAACACTCAGGTATCCTATTGGATACGTGTCCGATACGGACACGAAATGAGCCCACCTAGACCCGAAATGATTCTTACAGTTAGGGGAGCCTAGGCTGAAATGCAAAATAATAGCAACTATAATAAAGTTTTAGGGATTTAGCTATAGGTATCAATCTCCTCAAAAGCTCTAAAGAAGGGGGTGTTCTTCTTGCTTCCCAACTTTACCAAATTGTACACAAACTGAAAAAAAAAAACCTCCACAAACAGCAAGAACACAGTAATTAGAACCTATTGCAATTTGTTTGGATTAAAAAGGAATTAAAATAGATTTTCTAGGAATTTCTAAAGATGGAGCATACCTCTCTTTCCAAATGTGAACTTTCTAAAGGAGGTAACCTAATGGAAGAGATTACTTATAGGGGAAATCCCTAGGTGGGCTGGCCGGCCATGCTAGAGTTAGTGTTAGGTTTACATGGTGTTGGGCTTGGGCCTCTATGGGCTAAGTTGCTAATTAATGGTTTTAAAAACCGTAAGTCATGGCTTATGACTAAAGCCTCTCTATTCTAACTTAAATTCTAAATGACCTATTAGGAATTGACCTAATGTTAGGTTAGGGTCACATGACCTAATCAAGTCACCACCACTAGGGTTAGCATCTAGGTTAGGCTCCAAAGTCATTGCTAGTCAAAGTCTAGAATATCACTCAAATAAATTATACTAAAAATCACATAAATTCTAATAAATCTCAATAATTCACAATAATTCCAAATAAATCCCAAAAATTCAAAAATGACCAAAATACCCTCAAGCTAAAAAATGATAATGAAATACCCTAATCACATGGCTAGGCTCTAGATCACTATCTCTAGGGTTACACTAGCAAACACCAAATCACAAGTCATGATTTTAAAAAAATGATTAAAAATCACCAAAAATCATAATATGAAGTAATAATCAATAATAATAATTATAATTACAAAATTTCAAAATTACCCTCATCTGGAGAACTGGGTGTTACAACTGAGATCACGCTCCCAAAGTTTCGTGAAGTTTCGTCGAGAAACGAGGAAAAAAATCACGTCGGCACTGATCGGCCACACGCACGCGTGCGGGACAGCCGCCGCTGAAACGACGTTCGCACGGACACGACACAACATGAGGACACTTTTTAGGGTGTCCAATGTGTAGCCCTATACCTACCCTAGCCTAGGACACGAACACGAGACACGAGGTGGGACACACGAGTCCCTAGACTCGATGGCACGTGTGCACGACGCTGTGCACGGGGCTGTGCACGCGCGCATACTCACGCACGGACACGCTCTGCGTGCGTGTCAGATACGACACATGGCCGCACGCTAACTCGGCTAGTAGGTCGGGGATGTGTACGCCCAGATGTACGCAAAGTTTCACGAGAGTTAGAAATGGATTCGCATCGATTTGGTTCACGCGCGTATCGGGTTTCCCGATACTCGTTCGCTGGACACGATACGGATACGGTTTTGACCCCAAGAATACCCGAGCACGTCACACATGTCGAGACCGACGTATTTACCAAGTTTCGTGGGTTAATTTGGAGTATTTTGAGTTTTGGGTCGTTTGATATTTTTGTGATAATTTGATTACTGAGATTTATTACGATAATTTCTGAGTATTTGGTCCTTGAATGCTGTTTGAGACTTGTGGGAATCGACTCTTGGGTTTGATTCTTATTTTCTAGCCATTTTTATGCATTTATGGTGTTTTACCTATTGATTGTATATATATATATATATATATATATATATATATATATATATATATATATATTAATTCCTATTATGCCTAATTTCGAATATATGTTAAAGTAAGGTGTCGAGGCCTTGATCTCAGATCTGGGAACACATTCCAGGTTCGAGATCGACCCTCATTGGCTTATATACATGGTATATGCATATATCTATAAATATGCCTATATGTATATATATATATATTTTATATATATTTGCTATTGATTGTAGTATTTTGTACATGGAATACTCTTGTAGTCATATTCTAATCTGTTTTCTCAGATTTGAGACTCATAACCAGCAGCCCTTCAACATCGCTCACACTCACAACCATGTTTCCTTTCATAACTTATATATATGTATATATATGTGTGTGTATATATATATATATATATATATATATATATATATATACAAGCAAATATTATATTACCTATATTTATATATTCATCACAAGTAATATATATATATTTTTTTATAAAAAAATATATATTGCTTGTGATGAATATATAAATATAGGTAATATAATATTTGCTTGTGATATGACTATAGGAAGTGTTGGGACAGATTAGGATCATCGTTAGGAGCCTAATTTGGTCGAATTGGCCGACAAGTTGACCAAGTTGACAAAAGTCAACTTTGGGTCAAACTTGATCCAAATCGACTCAAACGAACTCCGAATGACCTGAAAACTTGTGTATGACCTAGAAATTAGTAAACGGACTAGTTGACCTTGAGTTGACCAGGTTTGACCAGAGTTGACCAATGGTTGACTTTGACCTAGAAGGACCTAGAATCATGTAGAATTGCATTGCAGGCATTCCTTATGATATGTTAGACCTTGTTGTGACTTGTGGTTGTTTTAAATAGGTTTATATCACTCCAGTACAGTTACACATCCTCATCAGCAGCTCAGATTGTCAAACGAGTACATTCTCTGACCGTTTCGTTCTTGCTTGGACATATTTACTTGTTATAGACTAGTTTACTTGTTGCTGTCACGATATATCACGGATTAGTACTATATGGATCTCTTCATGCGATGTTATCCCCTCGGATACATCGGGTATATTGTGCTCATGTACTTTATCATGTGCATCGTCTACTCATTGTATTCGTACTTATTCATGTATACTCATGTGACATTCATGTACACTCATGATCATGTGAGCCTTCATGTATTGTAGAAGCATGGAAAAGAATAAAGAAAGATCCATGCGGCCAGGGAGCCCTATGCGGCTCAGAGAGTTCATGCGGCTCAAGGATCCATACGGCTCAAGTGTCTATGCGGCTCAAATAAGTTCCATGCGGCTCAGAGAGGAGCCACGTGGCCTGCAAACAGCTCCTCCCTTTGTCCTTTACTGCATTAAATGCCTTGACGGCTGACAGCTCTGACACATGACAGCCCTGACACAAAAATATAATTATGACTCCGTCATAATGTCAGACTCATAGGGAAATGAACGAAATCTCTGACACGATCCCCCGAGATCCAGAAACTGTTATGCGACCTTGACACGTGGACAGTCGCATGCGGCTCGAGCAGAGACCACCCCATGCGGCTCAGGCCGAAGCTGTCCCATGCGGCTCAGACAAAGCTATCCCATGCGGCTCAAGCAGAGGCTGCCCCATGCGGCTCACGAGGACTGTCTCCATGCGGCTCACAAAGAAGGCACCTATCATACACTCATGCGGCTCAGATCATTATCATGCGGTTCAAATATTCAGGGGGCCACTCTCAAGCAGCCTTGACACGTGGCCAGTCTTATGCGGCTCAATGAGGAGCAACCTTCCAGCGGCTCAGATTTCTGCAGTGGCTCGCGGTTAAGACACGTGGCATGATAGTGGGACACGAGGCATCAAATCGAGCAAAATCTATCAACAAATCCCAATAAAATATTGGGATCAAATTAGATTATTTGCAATCGAGCAAATCAATGACACGTGTCGGGAAATCCGAGATTGGCATGACAAATCAGGAGGATTTATGTCAATCATCATTAATTACCTACAAAAGATTTGATGCAATCATATTAATTGCTCAAATCTCTTATATTCAAGATGAACGGCCCAGATTCAGTGATCCTTAGCCGCCGACTTTTAAGAATGGGCAATCATTGCAAACCCTAATGAGGCCCCCCACTCTTATAAATAGCAAGGTGCCATTCCCTTGCGAAGGAGGAGATTCTCTGATAAAAAAAAGAGAGACACAAAGAGCCAGAGAGCTAGAGAAAGAATACACAGAGATCAAAAGGAGAGCATTTCTTCACCAACGCCAAGCAGTTATTCTACAGAGCCAAAAAGCTGCACCCGATCGTCCAAGGAGTAAGACAGAGCGGCCATCGCTTTCTCGAGCCTCTATCGTCACCTCCCAGAATCTAAAATAAACAATTGTACTTAGATTGCTGTACCTAGGCTTTCGTCCCTAGGCTTTCTTTGTACAAGCGAGTTTGTATTTTGAAGTAAAAGTCCTATCCTCCGATAATTGTTCTGCTCTTTTATATTTCATGGCAAACACGATGACGACTCTGCTAGGGACAAACTTATCCACGACTGAGGAGTTGGTGACGCAATCGGATGCAGCCAAACTTGGCTCCACGTAACAGAAGATGGTCGTCCGCTTCGACCAACAGGCGTTTGAAGAAATGCTCTCCGAGGGAAGCGCTGGCCCGGTCCAGAAGCGAACCCGCAAAAAGAAAGCTCGCAGCGAGTCGAGACCAAAATCATTTGCTCCTCCCCAAGCTCTGGACGGAGTACTCTCTGCTGCCCAAGACGGCGAAGGCGACTCTCGCGCGGCCCCACTTGGAGCCATAGAGAACTCTGCTGTCCCCAAGTCTGGTAGAGGAAAGCACTACGATGCTGGACTTGCAGGGGTAAAGAGCGATTCTATGTGCTCCAGGAAGAAACCGAATAAGGGCACTAACCGCAAAACGAAGACTCATGCGGCCAAGATTGCCAGCCGTATGAATGATGACCATGCGGCTGAGACTGCTAGCCAAATGCGTAATACTCATGCGGCCAAGATTTCCAGCCGCATGGAGAACACTCATGCGGCCAGGATTTCCAGCCACATGGAGAAGACCTATGCGGCTACGACTGCCAGCCGTATGAAGATTATTGATTCCAGCCCCATGACGTCTACCCCACGCGGCTCTGTCTTCGACCGCCTCTCCTATGGTCCTGATCTCTTGTGCTCCCAAGAAGACATGTCTGACTCTCTCCAGCACCACTTAAACTCTTCCTACTATGTACCCTCACGCACTAGAGTGAAGAAGTTTACGACAGTACGAGCTTGGCAAGCTCAGTCTACTGATCCGACCTCTGACCATCCGAGCATCCCACATACTATTATACGGGCCTCTGATGGGAAGTTGTACAGAACCACCCGAGTCCAGCCCCAGGCGGCAAACGGACAGAGAGGTTCCCAAAAGTCTTCCAAAATCCAGGGAGCAAACATGGTCGATCCGGACCCATCTGACTTGCGTGAGGCCACCCTCCACAAATGCAAGAAAAGAGAAGGTGCCTCGGGGTGCAAAGAGTCCTCCCACGGACGTCACTGCACCCAAGTCATCGTCAACTGCTATTACAATAATGCGACGGTACGAGAAGACCGGCAGCCCGTCTTCCAAAGACTGCAACAAGCATGTTCAGAAGACGAGGCACTTCCCGTCGCCTCCTACAACTCTGCTCAGAAAATCCCCGTCAATGGGAGAGGGAAGAAGACCAATGTTCCCAGCCCGAAGATTTTAACCACTATGACTAAGAGACTATCGTCTAAACGGGTGCCCACCACCGGAGTTTTCCAAGGTACCCGTTCAAAGACGAAATCTGCTACAGTGGAAGATTCATCGTCTACACCACTGGGGGTTGCTGGGACTGGGGGTTGCACTCCTCAGAATATCTACGATAATCCGATATTCCAAGGAGATGAACCCGAGGAAACAACTCTTCCATCAGATACAGCAAGGGCCGACGTCCCCGAGGACATCCACGACTCCCAAGATGAAGCAAACTCTGAAGCTGGGGGTACTATCCCTTCTGAGTCTGAACCAGAGGAGAACATTCCCACATACCCCGATGACTTCTCGCTATAGGGGTATAATTCGGAGGGCACGTCCTCCACCGTTCCTTCCATCTCTCCTCATGTAAAGACGGTGTTCATGACAGACAACAACCAAGGTGGTTCCAGTGATCGCCAAAGCATCGACACTCTGGAGGCTATACTGCACGCCTTGGTCAAGTCTGTAGACGAGATCAAAGCGGCCCTTCCAACTCTCCAAGGGGACGCCTGGCCAAACAAGCACGGGTCCCACGGTTAATACGGACTCGAACTCAGCGGCACCGAACCCGGGCAACAA
Organism: Iris pallida; assembly: GCA_029216955.1. Lineage (NCBI taxonomy): Eukaryota > Viridiplantae > Streptophyta > Magnoliopsida > Asparagales > Iridaceae > Iris > Iris pallida. The sequence continues at coordinate 52,552,960 of JANAVB010025196.1, forward strand.
TCCTCCTGAAATGACGGCTCCTACCGCTGTGGATGAAGCCAGGGAAGCGAGAAGAGAGGTCCAGGAGCTCCGAGCCATGTTTCACGCTCGAAAAAACTCTCAAGACCTCAAAATATGGCAACCGTACCCTGCTGCATGGAGGGATGTCCCCTTCCCGCCAAGATATAAGCCGTTCAACATCAACCCTTATGATGGCAAGACCTCCGCAAGTCGGTACATCACTTACTTCGAGATCACCACCGACCATCTGCCCTATGACGATGCCATCCTTACACGATTATTCATCGGGGCATTGGAAGGAGTCGCCTTCGACTGGTATCGCAACCTGCCGGACAACTGCATCCACTCCTTCGCCAGCTTCAAGCACATGTTCTTGGAGAGATTTTACGAAGTAGGGCAGGACATCACGATGTCCACCCTCATGGACGTCGTCCAAGGGGAGAAAGAGCTGACAAGGAATTATATTGAGCGGTTTTGCCAAACCGCAATGAAGCTGCCGTCTGGTAACCCGAATTCCTCCTTAATTGAAATTTTCCAAAAGAGACTGCTTCTAACAATCAGCCTCTGGATGGGCGAAAGTCAATTCAAGGACTGGAAGACGTTTATCATCAGTACCACAAGCGCCGAAGAACGATTGAAGAAGGCTCGCCAACTGGGATTGCACATCTCAGAGGGAGAAGACAAGGGCAGGCGTCCCAACGCCAACACCAACAATGGGGGCAGCTTCGCCAACAATCGAGACAATAAGGGCAAGCAGGCTATGGTGGCCGACACGGCGCAGAAACCTGAGTCAAAATCGGCAGACAAGCAACGGCCACAAATGACCTACTCCTTCGAAGACGGCTACGTCTAGCCCATCTTAGACATGCTCATACAAGGAGATAGAATTCAGCTCCCTCCACCAAGACGGGAACCTCGGCTGGCAGAAATAGAGAACCCAAAGTACTGCCATTACCACCGCTACGTCCACCATGCTATACACGACTGCTACCAGCTAAAACGGTACATACAGAATCTCATCGATTCGAACGCTCTGGCCATCGATTTCGAAGAGGTAACCGTGGCAGCCAATATGGTGTCTGTACAATTTAGCAGCTTCCCTCCAACAGAAACTCAAGACGGTGTGGTCCCTATCCCTCTGGCGACAATGGAGATTGCTAATCTTCCACCTCCCCGAGATCAGGCTGCTGGTCTAGTGCCCCTCACCACATCACGAGGGGAGGTCATGTGGGTCCATCCAGACTTGGTATCTGAAGTGACTCAGTCCACACCATCTTCCATTCGCAAGAAGAAGAGTGGAAAAGTCAGATCCTGCCGCACAATCTCGGCAGATATCGAAGAAGTCACAGCTGTCGTTACTCGGTCTGGGGCACAATCCCAACCTGTGGCTGACAACTCGGCTGAAGATCATCAGCCCGCTACAACTGACGCTCCGGGACCTTCTCAGCCTCCGACAACCGACAAGCCTAGGCCGAAGGAGACTCGCTTTGACAAATCCCTCCGAAAAGAGGCACCACAGGGCTGGAGAGGCCCTACAACTTCGACATCTTGGCACAATTGGCCAACACACCAGCCAAGTTGTTATTATACGAGCTTCTGAGACTCTCAAAGGATGTTCGTACGGCTTTGAGCGATGCACCCCAAAATGCTGATGCGTACCTGGCTCAGGTCAACCTCACGGGAGAAAATCTGCCTGCAGATCTCCAAGACAGTACTTGCATAGGAGCAATGTCCAACATTGTCTTCACTCCGCAGGATATGCTCATCAAAACCAACCTGCACGATCGCCCGTTATACTACACTGGATACATCGGCGACGTAAAGGGTGGATCGGATGCACATTGATCCTGGCTCTTCCTTAAGCATTATCTCGAAGGGTCTGTTATATCATCTCCGCATCCCTATGCATCGCCTGACGCCAATAAGCACCACCATCGGTGGTTTCAATTCGGGCAGTAGCTACCCAATTGGAAAGATTCATCTGAAGTGCCAAATTGGCGATCTCCAGTCAGAAGTCACATGTTACGTCATAGATGCAGACACTTCTTACAACATCCTCTTGGGGCGCCCTTGGATACTTGATTATATGATCGTGCCTTCCACGCTACACCAATGTTTCAAGTATATCGATAAATACGGCTTCGTGAGGACAGAATTTGCCGACATCGATCCCTTCAAAGGGGTCGAATTCTATTACTCAGACTCCAGCCTATACGAAAAGTCGAAGAGGCACCTTGGTGAAGGAGATGTGCAAGCTCGTACCGAGACAGCCACAGGATCAGAAGAACCGCTGACGATCCATCTCCAAGCTCGCAAACCTGGCAAGTCCGAACCCCTTACAGCCACTCTGCGTAAGGACGCAATCAGCCTCTCGGCACAAGAAGAGCAAATAATAATCCGGCTGTCAAGGTCCGGCCAAGTGCCAAGACCCACAACAGAGCCACTGACAATCAGGCTGCCTAGAGTCGGCCAACCATAAATAGAGAAGCTCAATCCCTCCGACAAGCCAATGACGATACGCCTTCCCAAGAAGAATCGTCATCCCGATGCAAGGTCTGGGGCTTCTAGTGAGCCAACAACTCCCCGCCCAGCATTGAGTACCAAACTGCGGGTCGCTAGTTTGCCAACGACTCTACGTTTTGCTCCACCGACAGAACCACTGACGATCAAACTGCCCAGGTCATCCTCTCAGTCTTCATTTATACAGAGGGTGGCTGAAGAAGAACCGGAGCTAGCCAAGTATGTGGCTGCCCACACTGATGTTCCTTCTGCAGATGATGTAATCCCGCTAGAAAAGATACCTTACTTCATCAATAAAGGGCTATCTTTGAACTACCTTGAGCTTAATAAGCTTTGTACAATGTATGCTATGGAACACGTTATAGGCACTCACCTACATACACAGGTGACAAATGTGTACACCACAAACCAGCTTACTCCAGTGGAAGATGCTTACCACATAATCGAGAGAGGGGACCATCCAATCATCTTCGGCCGGAAGGACGACTCGCAGCCCTTCACCATAGAAGAAGTCGATCTTGAATCAGATACCGGGAGACTGCCTCTGTATCTTTATAGCCCCCAATCCAAATACCTCATACAAAAACAGGGATATGATCTGGAGACTACGCCAGGCTTGAACTACGGCACTGGACGACGATTACCTTTAAAGCCACTAGTCCCGGCTGGCAAACCACGGGACTACTACAGCAAGACCCGATGTAGATTAGGGTATATTATGCCCACAACGACCCCTGAAAGTTCAGATGAGGAATGCGATCGGCATTCACATTCAACCGAGTCACCCACTTCTAATTTGGATACCGGCATCGGAGACATGCTCAGGCAAGTCCTGTCAGTCAACATGGCATTCGCCGACGCTTACGAAGAAGATGAAGACATTCCTGAAATCCTCGAGCTAGAGCCGTGGGCCCAACAGCTGGATGCACAATAGAAAAAGCGGTTCGAACAGAGAGAACCTTCCACCGAAGACGAAGTTATACAGGTCGACCTCGGCAGTAAATCTTCTCCAAAACCAATCTCGTCAGTAAAAGCCTAACAGACGAAGAGCGAAAATCATTGCTGGAACTCGTCAAAGAATATATTGATGTGTTCGCCTGGAGCTATGAAGACATGCCGGAGTTAAATCTCGATATCGCTCTTCACAAATTCAACATTCAGCCGGATGCAAAGCCAGTCAAGCAACAACAGCGACGCTTCTGCCCAGGCATCATGGATGCGATCGAAGTCGAAGTCAACAAACTAATAGCCAGCGGCTTCATTCGCGAAGAGCAACATCCAGACTGGGTCACCAATATAGTACCGGTCCTCAAGAAGAATGGAAAGATTCGAATCTGCATCGACTTCCGCAATCTGAACGAGGCATGTCCCAAAGATGAGTTCCTCCTCCCTATCACAGACATCATGATCGATAACACATGCGGCTTCGAACGCATGTCATTCATGGATGGCTTCTCGGGGTACAACCAAATTAAGATGTCTCCTGACGACGAGAAGCATACATTATTCCGAACACCGATTGGCACATACTGCTACACAGTCATGCCTTTCGGTTTAAAGAATGCTGGCACCACATACCAAAGAGCTATGAGTATCATCTTCAGAGACCACTTGTGCAAGACTGTGGAGTCTTATGTTGATGACATCGCCGTCAAGAGTTGCTGTAAGGGAGACCATCTCCAGGATCCGAGGATGGTATTCGACCTGATGCGAGCACACAACCTGAAGATGAATCCCATAAAATCCTTCTTGGGCATATCCAGCAGAAAATTCTTGGGTTTTATTATTACTGCACAGGGAATCCACGTAGATCCAGAGAAGACGAAGGCAATTATGGCGATGGGTCCCCCGAGAAATCTCTGCGAACTCAAAGGCCTTCAAGGGAGGCTTACTTACATCAGGAGGTTCGTTTCCAACCTCTCCAGGCGTTGTCAGCCATTCACCCATCTCATGAAGAAGGGCGTCTCATTCTTATGGGATGAAGAATGCCAACGTGCCTTTGACAGTATCAAAGAATATTTGTCGAACCCTCCAGTCCTGGTGGCCCCGGTTGCTGGAAAACCATTCCTGCTCTATGTACGAGCAATAGAGCATTCCCTCGGCGCTCTGCTAGCACAAAACAACGATACAGGTCATGAACAAGCTATATATTACCTCAGCCGAATGATGATTGGGCCAGAGCACCGATACACCGCAGTGGAGAAGGAATACCTCACCCTGGTGTTCGCCATTCAAAAGATGCGACACTATGTCACAAGACAAACCATACATGTGATCTCATGAGTCAACCCTCTCAGGGTCCTCATGACTAAACCAGGCGCACTCAGCTCTCGCCTCGCTACATGGGCAATATTGTTGTCCTCTTATCATATGATCTTCGTCCCACAAAAGGCTGTTAAAGGTCAAGCCCTGGCAGACTTTTTGGCAGCCTACCCAGGCTCGGAGTCGTCCAGAATATATGAAGAAATCCCAGATGAGGTCGCCGACTCGCATGCAACCTCTCTCGATGATATATGGCGAATGTTCTACGATGGTGCCTCAAAGAACGGACCTAAGGGCAACATCATCGTCGGAGTCAGGGTGGTGCTGGTTTCTCCTTCCGTGTTGGTGATCAATCGTGCTTACTCCCTCACAGAGCCCTGCTCTAACAATGTGGTCGAGTACAATGCATTGGTCATTGGCCTCCAACTTGCAAGAGAACTGGGGGTAGAATATCTTGAAGCATACGGCGATTTGCAGTTAATTGTCAATCAGATCCGGGACTCATATGAAGTTCGCCATGAAGACATGATCCCCTATCACCAAATAGCGATCAACATCATCTCGTCGTTCGAGGGGTTCTTCATCGAACATGTTCCCAGACTCCAAAACATCGAAGTCGATGCCTTAGCAGGCCTTGCCGCTTCCCTAGCAGTGCCAAATCATACTCATCATTCGGTTGATGTGATAGGCCACGAACTGGTCTGTCCCAAGAACAACGTTCAGTTCGTGGTGAGTTATTCCGCTCAGACGGTCGACGAAGCGCCAGACTGGAGACAACCATTCATAGACTTCGTAGTCTACGACATCCTGCCCGAGAACTCAAAGGAAGCCAATTCCATCAGAAGGCGTTCTCTCAGATTCTTCTACGATACAGAGACGAAAATGCTGTATCGCCGATCCTACGATGGATTATTACTTCGATGTCTGTCGAACGCAGAAGCCAAAGAAGTCATACCTAAAGCTCATGACGGGATCTGCGGGGCCCATCAGCCTGGCCCTAAATTACAAGACCATCTTCGCCGAATGGGCTACTACTGGCCCACGATGGTAGCAGATGCGATAGACTATGCTAGAAAGTGCAAAGCCTGCCAAGTCCACGCGGACTTCATCCACCAACCATCCGAGTTTCTATATCCGACAGTGGTATCCTGGCCATTTGAAGCATGGGAAATGGACATCATCGGTCCGATCGCTCCACCTTCTTCCCGAGGACATCGCTTTATACTCGCAATCACGGATTACTTCTCCAAATGGGCAGAAGCTGTCCCGCTCACAGAAGTAAAGACTTCAAATATGATCAGCTTCCTCAAGAATTACGTCATCTATCGCTTTGGACTGCCCCGAAGGATCATCCACGATAGTGGTCCGCAGTTTGCAAGCCATGCCTTCTATCGGTTCTGCGATAAGCACCGTATCCAGAATATTGCTTCAACGCCATACAATCCAGCAACGAATGGGTTGGCAGAAGCATTCAACAAAACAATCATCAAACTTCTCAAGAAGTTTGTATCGTCCAACAAACGCGACTGGAACGAAAAGCTTGGTGAATGCTTATGGGCATACCGTACTACAGTCCCAACAGCCACTGGAAATATGCCATTTTCCCTGGTGTACGGGAGTGAGGCAGTCCTCCCATTAGAGACTCAGATACCCTCACTCCGCGTCGCCCTTACTTACCAATTGACGACGGACGATAACTACCGTCGCCGGCTACAAGAGTTAGAGGCCTTAGATAAAAATCGCCTCTTGGCCCAGCAACGAATCGAGCTATACCAAGCATGCATCTCGGGAGCCTTCAACAAGAAGGTTAAAATCAGAACATTCCAGGTGGGCGATCTCGTTCTGGCAGTCCAAAGGCCGATGGTTATGACTCACAAAACTGTCGGCAAATTCCAGCCAAAGTGGAAAGGTCCGTTCATCATTGATGCTGTATTCTCCAACGGTGCTTACTGCATCGCAAAACAAAACGGAGACTTGCTCATGCTGCCCGTCAACGGTAAGTTCTTGAAGAAATATTATGTCTAAATGACATTTTCCAGATCATCGAGTCATGTACCCGCTGGTACCGCTGAACTCACTCTCACAATATTCAAGATCATCGAGTCATGTACCCGCTGGTGCCGCTGAACTCACATTCATAATACTCCAGATTATCAAGTCATGTACCCTCTGGTACCGCTGAACTCACTTTCACAATATTCCAGATCATCGAGTTATGTACCCGCTGGTACCACTGAACTCACATTCCCAAAATTCCAGATTACCGAGTCATGTACCCCCTGGTACCGCTGAACTCACGTCCTCCTTCCACCAAAAATCCTAGATTATTGAGTTATGTACCTTCTGGTGCCTCTGAACTTACACTTTGATTCCAAAATTCATGGATTGTCGAGTTATGTACCCGATGGTACCCTTGAACTTACATCCCGGTTACTCTTTCGGGGGAAAGTTATGTATGACCATACCTCTGAACTTTCTTCCTGAAGGAGCTCCTTCCTCATGATCCACTACTCGCACTCCCAGTGCACAAAAAGGGTAACAGATCCACAAATTTCCAAAACGACCATGTCGATGTTACCTCTGAGTCGTCTTAATTCTGCCAAAAACAAATCACCCCTCTACATAGAACTTCTATGTCCTCATTACCTCTGAGTCATTCTATGTACCCCCCTTCATTGAGCCCACTCCTGCCATGTCCTTATTACCTCTGAGTGGGAAGGCTCCGTCGAAGAAACCTTCATGCTTGCCATGTCCTCATTACCTCTGAGTAAGTATGATTAATTCCCTTTCGATTTATTATCCGTACCCACAACCGGAGTACGCCAAGGATAGTAGGTCCACAAATATCCTCCGTTGAGTCCACTCCTGCCATGTCCTCATCACCTCTGAGTAGGAAGATTCCGCGGTAAGAAAACCCTCATGCTTGCCATGTCCTCATTACCTCTGAGTAAGTATGTTGGTTCCCTTTTATCCTATTATCCGTATCCTAAACCAGGGTACGCCAAGGGTAATAGGCCCACAAATGTCCTGTGCTAAGCTTTTCAGCACAGGCCCACCTTTGCTCATTATGCCCCGGGAGCCAAGCTACTCCATGGCATTCTTTCTCCCGATACTCGGAACGTCCACGACACCATTACTGTGAACCGTTCTAAGTATCTCCAATCAAACTTGTTATCCATACCTAAAACCAAGATATGCCAAGGGTAACAGGTCCACAGATAAGTCCCCCATGCGGGGCACACATCACCACAATACCACAGGCAAAACAAATGATACAAATAAAGGGTAGAATGGAAAGTACTCTTTATTTGAAAGACGAAAAAGTATTACATGTTTTGGGACCACGTCCCTCTCAAAAAGAAAAGAAAAGAGAACAGAAACAACAGAGAAAAAGGCCGACTATAGTTCGGCATTACACAACTCCAAAAGGTGATTCTTCACCAAGATGGCCCCCCTGTTCGAGCCGCTGTTTAGCTCAACGTTCAGCCTCCTGGGACAACCGCTCCCCATCACCCAAGTCCATAAGTGCCCGCCAGTCATCTTCTAACTTCTTCAGGGCAATCTCCAGGTCAGCCGAAGCTTGATTAACCATGTCAGCCTCCTGGATAATTAGCCCCTGTCGATATGGACAGCCTCAAGCTCAGACTCAAAAAAAGTTAACTTCTTCTGAAGCTCAAGGATCTGCTTCCGCGTGTCAGTGATCCCGCGGGAGGCAGTCCCTTCCCGAGCCATAACATCTTCACTCTCATGGCTCAATTGATCATATCGATCAGACAGAACACGGAGATCCTTCAGTATGGCCGGCTTGGTTTTATTTCGAGCAGCCCTCGTCTTCTCTTTAGCAGTTGTGAGGGAACCGCGCTCCTGATCTATAGCAGCAGGCAGATCAGTCTGCCGCAGTACCTGAAGCTGGGCCACCAGCTGATCAGTCTCCAGCAATTTTGCCTCCAAAAGAGCAGCCACCCCTGCCCCACCGGGAAGGGCCTTAAGGATATCAATTTGACCCTGGGCGCATTGCCGGGCCAAGACGAAAGAGGTCCCTCTTTCCACAGCAGCTTCTATCCCCCTTTTCAAGTGAGGATAAAAGCTATCGACTACGTCCTGTAACGCTTCGTCCAGGACCTCTGAAGAGGACGGCGTCAGAGGAAGCGTGGCCGGCAACATCGGAGGAATTGTGCTAGAACTTGCCACCACGGGGCATCTTCCGAGCAGAACGATGCACGGATAGCGGCTAACTCTTCCTCTGCCACCCGAAGAGCCTGGACACTTGGCAGGGCGGAGAGGTCGACTCTCGGAGCCGCCCGAGCAGAGGAAGAAGCAAGGACCATCGTCCCCTGTCCCGGCTGTCCTATCACCAGACTTGCCGAACTCGTTCCCGCGGGAGGCCCATCAAGACGAGCTGGAAGGAGAGGGGGTACGTCCCTCTCCGCCAGTGCCCCTTCGGCAGAGTCCGTCTCAACAATGTCCATCCTCGGCACGGGAGAGGCAGGACCAGTATTTCCATGACAACAATCAATCGACGTGACCCGAAGGATGTGATGATAGAGCAGATAGGCCTCCTCGTAAGTTAAGATTCGGCTTATCTTACCAGGAGAGGAGCCTGGAGGCTGCAGCTTGTTCGCAGCTGGCATGGTCCCCTCTCCCGTGATCTCCAGGTTAAATTCGGCCGGCTCCTCTGTCCCAGCCACCGCGGAGGGAGAGGCAACTCGATCAGCACCATCTTGATGGAATTCAGCAATTTTAGGGGCAGACTCACCGGAGCCCCCGTCATCCCGAGTCACGACCTCGGCAACTTAAGAGTCCTCTTCTTCTGACACCTACAAGAGGGAAGGAAGATGATTAAAATCAAAACTAGAATAAAGGAAGAACCGATAGTGACTTATTTACCTCTGACGCGGGGTCAACTTCCTTGCCTCTCTCCCTTATAGTTAGCTTGCGGTGTCTGGTCATAGCCAGCTTCCGGGAGCGAGGAATACCGCCAACAGGAGAAATATGCCTGCTACGCTTTCGTGCAGGGCCGGGCGCAATGGATGACTGATCTACCACCATCTCATCTGGCAAAACAGGCTACTGACCCGCCTCTACATCTGCCATCGGAAGGGAAGAGTCATCCCCATCATGCTCGTCGCCTTCATCATCTGCAATAGCGGAGTCCGAATCTGGCACTTCGACTCTATTCTTCCTCTTCCTTGTCTTGGTCCCCTGGGAACTCTCGTCCAGACCGGTACCAACAATAAAACTGGCACCCGGGTTAAAACCGACAGGGGGCTTGTTCGCCATGATGTGGTACAGAGCCGCCATATGTAAGATCTCTACCGACGCCTTGATAGCAAGAACTGAGAAAACAGTATGGGTATGGAATATGTCATAGTATTGTCAGGCCCTGATGCCGTCAAGAAGGCTACCTTCAAAACCCAGACAATAGCTGGGGCTGTCTAGAAAATGCTAACTGTATCCAAACTGCCGGGCAAGCCTGCTAGGCAGATAAGGCTCCAGAAAGACAGTATTACGGTTACGATATACCAGATGAGCGGGGCGGATGTTACGCAGCCACAGAAGCATCTGACCGTCCAGAATTTGAGGGGGCCCAATACCGTCAAGATGTACAGTCGCTATTTCTTCTGTAGTAAAACGAGGGACAGATACGAAAATGTTGTACATATCTGCCCTCGCCAGTGCCATCCTGCAAGCACGTATGGTCTCATACTCCCAAGACTCATTATGATAGCGGAAGATAAAAGCGTCGTCATCAGTTACGCCGTCTTCAGAGCCCGGTCTCATCAAAGACGGATAATGCATCAACAGCCACCCCATCAGATAATGATAGGGTAGCTCAGTCCGTTCAAAATCTTTTGTCACATCGTGGGCAATGACCTTGGATGTGAAAGTATGAAGGCCACGGTGTATGCTGCACACCATGGCCGGGAGGAGAGCTAGCCTGACTCGCAAAACTAACTTCACAGCGGGAAGGATGAGGTTACGACTGATCCTCTCGATAGAACCAGCTCCCCCCGAGATTACACAATTTCGCAGCCATATCATCAAGAATCCCGCCAGGAGCGCCTTTTCTGACAGTTCTTGGGTATCCTGATAAAAATAACCGAAGGAGTCGGTTTTACTCCCGAATCTGTCACTAGTGGTGGCCACCCTCTTAGCCGATGACACTAAGTCTTTAACCGCCTCCCAGGATTGAGGACGTCGGGAAGGAACTTGACCTGAGGCGTTCGTCGTAAAGAGATAGCGCACCCTATCCTTGGTATGGAGGGCATTCCCTTTCGAGCTGCTATCCTTTTCAGCTATCTGATGACATGTGCTATAATGGCATAATATCTCTTGATAACAAGCCACGAAGCCTGGATACCGTCTTTCTAACTCTTCGAACTCCTCATTCGTGGGAGTATACGCCTCAAAAGCTTTGTCCCCCCAAGGAAGCTTGGAGACCGCATGCATTTCGTGGAGCGCAAGCCCCATTTCCCCTACGGGTGTATAGAAGGTTCCAGTACGGCGGTTATACATCTCCAGCAGAGATATAAATAATCTCTCGTTTATAGGCAAGCCATGGCTGGTGCCCCGAATAGCATGGTAAAGACCAATCTCACACAGAAAGGCCTCATACTTTCGTAAAATCCATATAGACAGATTGGTCCACAAGGGAATGGGATATATCCAGCTAGGGAGCATCAACCGACCAATGGGATAGGAGCCCTTCCGAGCAAGTTGGTTCATAAAAGTGTCGGCTATAGAAAACGTAAAATTGGGACCCGACACATTCAAGAAAGTACCCGGGGCCAATCCCATTACAGAACGGCTGGTGTGCACCTTGCCCGCACACACTGACTTCAGGCTGTTGTTATAATAGATGTCTCCCATAAACATTCCACTTCGGGTAGGAGTTAAAGACTCTTCCATCTTCCGGTCCAGTGGGAGCATATTGAACCAAGATAGTGGGAAGTGACGCTCTGTTTACGGAATGCGGATCGCCATCCCGTTAGAAACAGAACTCTAGTTCTCTGATACCTCCAGAACCTGACTGTTCTTCACAGTCAAGGCGTCTCCAAAGAAGAACGCAGGCTTCAAGTATTCTCCTTCTAACTTCTCCGAGTTCATCATAGCGTTAAGAAAATAGAAAGGCTGGTTTTTGAGGGCATTCAATCTCGCCGGAGGCTCGTCACTCGAAAACTGGTCTGCCACATGCCTAACTATATGGTCGTACCTATAACCCAGAGCAGCTTGGGCAGGGCCTACCAGGAGTTCTCCAGCAGCATTAACCGACAAATTCACTAAGAAAAAGACAGAAAAAAATAAGTTAAAAAAGATGGACAAAAAGAACCAGTGGGTGTTTTCGAGTTTATGCGGCTCCAACTTAACGAAGCCTCATGCGGCTCAAGAGACCACTTATGCGGCCCCAACTTAATGAAGCCTCATGCGGCTCAAGCTCAGAAGAACATTTATGCGGCTCCATTCAGTGAAGGTTCATGCGGCAGCGCTTTCATAGGGCCCTCAGGGATCGGATAAGATCGTGTGGACCACGTGACAGACAAATGCGTGGGAATCTATACGACTCAGCGAAGCTTATGTGGCTTCCTTGGCGAAGCGCGTATGCAGTCACGGTGGCTATTCTTATGCGGCTCGCGGCTCGGCCATAGGACGAACATGCGGCTCACATGAAAATAAAGGCTCGTGCATAAAGCATGCGACGTAGCCATAGCAATTAGTGTTCTTTAAACCCACATAAAGTCCTTACTAACAATAGGGGGATGGACGTCAGGGTGCGCTGTGGGCACGTCGGCCGGCGGAGGAGCGGCCGCAGTCGAAGTAGAGGCAGTCTTCTTGACCTTCGCCGCCGCAGACGATGAAGGTGCCGCCTTCTTGCCCTTCGCCGCAACGGTCTTCTTGGGAGCCATTGGTGATCAAAAAAGAGGATAACAATCGGGGTAGGGAAGGTTCGAAGTAAAAGAGAAAGTAAAGAAGTTTTCTCTCTTAAACTCCTCTTATTTATAAGAGGACAAGAGAGGGGGGACACGTAGACTAATAACCGCCTCGGAAAAGACGAAACCGACTCCTCGAATTTTGTTCCCTCTCCCATAAAGGAGATTCACCCAGGGCATAAAATCCAAAGATTTAATGAGCCGACCCTTGGGATTTCCCCTAAAGGCGGCACTAAAATAAATTTGAGACAATTAAAGACACGTACACGTGGCAAGGAGCTATGCGGCCCAAAAGTCCCTGCGGCTGATTGACTCAATACGGCTGAGACATCCATGCGGCTGAGACATCCATGCGACCGAGACATCATATACGGCCAGGAGAGTTTATGCACAGCCATGCTTCTTATTCAAATTATTTCAATTTTGCAAATTGAAAACTTTGAAGGGGGTCTTGTAGAAGCATGAAAAAGAATAAAGAAACATCCATGCGGCCAGAGAGCCCCATGCGGCTCAGTGAGTTCTTGCGGCTCAAGGATCCATGCGGTTCAAGTGTCTATGCGGCTCAAATAAGTTCCATGCGGCTCAGAGAGGAGCCACGTGGCCTGCAAACAGCTCCTCCCTTTGTCCTTTACTACATTAAATGCCTTGACGGCTGACAGCTCTGACATATGACAGCCCTGACACAAAAATACAATTATGACTCCGTCATAATGGCAGACTCATAGGAAAACGAAGGAAATCTCTGACACGATCCCCCGAGATTCAGAAACTGTCATGCGGCCTTGACACGTGGACAGTCGCATACGGCTCGAGCAGAGACCATCCCATGCGGCTCAGGCCAAAGCTGTCCCATGCGGCTCAGACCAAAGCTATCCCATGCGGCTCAAGCAGAGGCTGCCACATGTGGCTCACGAGGACTGTCTCTATACGGCTCACAAAGAAGGCACCTATCATACACTCATGCGGCTCAGATCATTACCATGCAGTTTAAATGTCCAGGGGGCCACTCTCAAGCAGCCTTGACATGTGGCCAGTCTTATACGGCTCAATGAGGAGCAACCTTCCTGCGGCTCAGATTTCTGTAGTGGCTCGCGATTAAGACACGTGGCATGATAGTGGGACACGTGGCATCAAATCGAGCAAAATCTATCAACAAATCCCAATAAAATATTGGGATCAAATCAGATCATTTGTAATCGAGCAAATCAATGACACGTGTCGGGAAATCCGAGATTGGCATGGCAAATCAGGAGGATTTATGTCAATCATCATTAATTACCCACAAAAGATTTGATGCAATCACATTAATTGCTCAAATCTCTTATATTCAAGATGAACAGCCCAGATTCAGTGATCCTTAGCCGCCGACTTTTAAGAATGGGCAATCATTGCAAATCCTAATGAGGCCCCCCACTCTTATAAATAGCAAGGTGCCATTCCCTTGCGAAGGAGGAGATTTTTTGATTAAAAAAAAGAAAGACACAGAGAGCCAGAGAGCTAGAGAGAGAATACACAGAGATCAAAAGGAGAGCATTTTTTTACCAACGCCAAGCAGTTCTTCTACAGAGCCAAAAAGCTACACCCGATCGTCCAAGGAGTAAGGCAGAGCGGCCGTCGCTTTCCCGAGCCTCTATCGTCACCCCCCAGAATCTAAAATAAACAATTGTACTTAGATTGTTGTACCTAGGCTTTCGTCCTAAGGCTTTCTTTGTACAAGCGAGTTTGTATTATGAAGTAAAAAGTACAGTCCTCCGATAATTGTTCTGCTCTTTTATATTTTATGGAAAACATGTATAACCCAGTGTGTATGTAGACTAGCTATCCATGTGACGTACTACTTTCATGTGCAATAACATAACCTGGACAGATCCTTGTGTACTGATTGGGGCAGGAGGAGTATTTATTTGGTTATGTGATATACACCATTTTCATGTGCAACTCCAACTAGATTTAAGTCATGTGTAACCTAAGCCAGTTTATATAACCAGATTGTGCTTTACATCACGTAGTTAGTTAAGTTCTCTTATTATATCCTGTATATCTATTTCCATATATCATGTTCTCTCTTTTACAGTCTCATTTCTTTATCATCAGTTCATGTATATTATTTTATAGCTTGTTTCATATTTCCTTTTATGTTATGAACTGTGTGAGTGATATGTATTCGTTCTTGTCCTGACTGGACCTGTTAAAATATTATAGATGATGAAGATTGCTGCGACACTTACTATGGAGCAGGCCTAGTTGACACAGGTGACCTGGACCCTCAGCAGGATCCAGTAGTCGCTGAGGACTTGCCATGAGTTAGATTAGACTGATATTATCATTTGGTTATGAGACTTTGTGATTGTATTGAGATTTGTTATGGTGTGGTTTACACCGGGATTTATATTCATATTATAACTCTCTGTTGTGATTATCTTTCTTCCATTCTATCTTAGTTATTATGATTGAGTTGTACCATATATATATCATTCTCCATTTGGAGCATTTTTCTTGATTGTGTTTAGATGTTGGACCTAGGACAACGTTCTACCGCCGACACTGCGGCGTAGGCTGGACGTACCCACGTCTCGTGCCCTTACACTGGGTGCGGGTCGTGACACGTATTTAGTGGTAGCCTATGCAGGTCGCAATCACAACTAGTGTTATTTCATAGTGGTACTCGAACTAGAGTATCATTACAGCCTGCAGTAGGATATAAGTTAAGGTACTCAATCACATTAGAAAAACTCTTATCTAATTCTTGCTGTTAATTGTCTTCTTTCGAAAACAACTGTCCTCCTTTGATGATTTCACTTCATTCTCAGTAATTGATTCCTTATTTGATCTGTCTTCAGGATGGTGGAGACACGATCGCAGCGCTTTGGTCTTAGGGATACCGCTAAGAGGTCTGCCACTTCTTGCCCGACTCAGCAGGACCCAGGGACCAAAGTACCTCTTGTTCTAGCTCAGGTGGGCCCGTCTATAACTTTTGGGTGTGCTCCTTCATCGGTTTCGAGGACTACCCCAAGAGTTCAGGGGATGCTACCACCACCACCCAGGGGATAGTTGATGTAGCGCAGTTCTTCGCCTTCATGCAGCAGATGATGGAGACGCATCAACGCCAGGCAGAGGACATGAGACAGGGCATTGACAATGCCCATCAGTTAGCGATGGTGGCAGTAGAAAGGGTGGCTGCCCTACCACAAGAAGGGCAGATCCAGCCATACCAGCCGAGGACAACAGGTATTCAGGACTTTTAGAAGATGCGGCCACAAAACTTCAAGGGTACCGAGGGTATCTTATATGCCGACGACTGGATCGAGCATATAGAGGAGATCTTTCGTCTTGCGGAGATACCGGCTAGACTCCAGGTGGAAGCCGCGGGCAGTTTGATGCAGGACCTTGCCCGCACTTGGTACCAGACCGACCCCAGGGTTGGTACTACGGGGCAAACTTGGAAGGCTTTTAAGATGCTTTTCAAGGAGAAGTTCTTCCCTGACACAGTAGTTGGCACGTTGGAGATGCAGTTCGAGAACCTGGTTCAGGGGAACCAGACAGTAGAGGAGTACGCCGGAGAGTTCTGCCACCTGGGCAGATTTGTGGAGGGCCTTAGCGAGAAAGTGAAGGCTAGGAGGTTCAGGAAGGGCTTGGTTAAGGAATTCAAGTCCTCAACTAAGAGCAACAGGAATTCTACATTCGAGGAGCTTTTAATGGGACCTATGGCAGCGGAGGATGATCTGGAACTGAAGACGAAGAGAGGTCGAGATTCACATGGAGCCAGTGGCAGTGGGGGCCCAGCCAAGAGGCCTCATTATCAGCAGCAACAGCATCAGCAGAAGCCATTTCAACATCAGCAGAAGCAGTTTCAGTAGGCACCGAGACAGCAGCAGACCATCAGTTGCACCTTCTACAAGAAGCCGGGGCATGTATGGAATGAGTGCAGGAAGAGGCTCGGCAAGTGCCTACTTTGTGGTATAGCAGAGCATCAGTTGAGGGATTATCCCATGGCTACGGGACGTACAGCTCAGGGGACAGGAGCCAAGGCCCCAGTAGTGCAGCAGAAAGGACCACTGCCGACCCAGCAGCAGAAGTTCATTCAGCACCAGCAGCAGGCCAGAGGAGGTCAACAGGGGCAAGCTTTTGCCATAGCAGCTGAGGAGTCCGAGCCAGTAGAAGATTTTATAGCAGGTTCTATTTTTATCGACTCTTTTCCCGCATTCGTATTATTTGATTCGGGTGCTTCCTACAGCTTTGTGTCTGTATCATTTGCCATTAGACACCAGCTTTCTTCTGAACCATTGCCTAGGACTTAGAAGATCACGACTGGGGGTGGTATTATCCTTGTCCGTGATGTTTGCAAGGATCGGAGAGCAGTTTTGGGAGGCCGAGAATTGGATGTGAGTCTGCTCGTAATGCTATTATCGAACTACGATATTATACTCGGTATAGATTGGTTGAGCAGGCACCATGCCAGTATAGATTACCGTGGTGGTAGAGTTCATTTCAGAGTGCTAGGAGAGGCAGAGTTCGAGTTCACCAGGCGGGAGACAGAGCAGAGCAGCGAAGTTTTCTGTAAAATTCCAGCAGAGGAGCAGAGCGTGCCACATCCATTGATAGCTGAGTTTATGGATATATTTATGGAAGAGTTGCCAGGGTTACCTCTGGACAAGGATGTAGAGTTCTCTATAGACTTGGTACCCGATGCAGAGCCGATATCTCAGCACGTCTATAGAGTGAACAACAATGAACTTGTGGAGTTGAAGAAGCAGCTGGATGAGTTGCAGGACAAGGACTTCATCCGATCGAGTTCTTCACCGTAGGGTGCGCCAGTACTCTTTGTACCAAAGAAGGATGGGTCAGTACGGATGTGTACCAACTACAGGGTACTCAACAACCTCACGATCAAGAACAAGTACCCGCTACCGAGGATCGATGACCTGTTCGATCAGTTGAGCGGAGCGTAGGTATTCTCCAAATCGATCTGAGGTCAGGTTATCATCAGGTGAATGTGAAGAAGGAGGATATTCCGAAGTCAGCTTTCAGGGTATGGTATGGCCAGTTTGAGTTCATGATGATGCCGTTTGGGTTAACTAACGCCCCGGCGGTGTTCATGAACTTGATGAACAAGGTATTCTACCAGTACTTGGACAAGTTCATGGTGGTGTTCATCGATAACATCTTGGTGTATTCGAAGACCCCAGAGGAGCATGAGGAGCATTTGAGAGTAGTTCTGGAGACTCTCAGAAAGGAGCAACTTTACGGCAAGCTCTCGAAGTATGAGTTCTTCTAGGATCGAGTTGATTTCCTAGGTCATGTTGTGACTGGAGATGGGATCTCAGTCGACCCGAAGAAGATCAGAGTAGTCGAGGCGTGGACAGAACCGAGTTCAGTTGCAAAGATCAGGAGCTTTCTGGAATTGGCAGGATACTACAGGAGGTTTGTTCAGGATTTCTTCCGGATTGCAGAGCCATTGACTAGGCTGACCCGGAAGGACGCAGAGTTTATCTGGTCAGAGGAGTGTCAGGTTGCTTTTGATGAGTTGAATAAGCGACTGACGATAGCCCCGATTTTGACTTTGCCATCAGGATCAGGCGGGTTCACTATCTACAGTGACGCCTCAGGGAAGGATTTGGGTTGTATCTTGCAGCAGCAAGGGAAGGTGATTGCCTATGCAT
Organism: Iris pallida; assembly: GCA_029216955.1. NCBI lineage: Eukaryota > Viridiplantae > Streptophyta > Magnoliopsida > Asparagales > Iridaceae > Iris > Iris pallida. Next base: position 52,571,330 of record JANAVB010025196.1, read on the forward strand.
CCAGGCAGTTATGTCCGCATGAGAGGAACTACCCTACTCATAATTTGGAGTTGGCGATAGTTATCTTTGCTCTTAAGTTGTGAAAGCACTATCTATACGGAGAGCATTTGGAGATCTTCACAGACTACAAGAGCTTGAAGTATGTGTTTACACAAAAAGAGCTCAACATGAGGCAGCGCAGATGGTTGGAATTGATAAAGGACTTCGACATTTTATTACAGTACCATCCAGGGAAGGCCAACGTGGTTGCCGATGCCTTGAGTAGGTATCTGATAGCTATGTGTTTGATGATAGATCGTCACCTATTAGCAGATTTGGAGAGCTTGGGGATCGAGGTGATCGTACCAGGAGTTCAGATATAGATGTGGGGCCTTCAAATTCAGTCAGACTTGATGGAGAGGATCAAGTCAGCTCAGTTCGATGATCTTACTCTACGGTGTATCCGAGAGCAAGTTCGAACATGATTGGTGGATGAAGAGTTTGTCATTACAGAGGACGGCACATTGAGGCACGGTTCCAGACTGTGTGTGCCTAGTGGAGAGCTTCGGAAGCAGGTCATACAGGAGGCTCATCGCTCTCAGTACTCTATGCATCCAGGTGCCAACAAGATGTATAGAGATTTAAAAGAGCATGTATGGTGGTATAGGATGAAGCAGGAAGTAGCACGCTTCGTAGCCAGGTGTTTAGTCTGTCAGCAGGTTAAGGCAGAGAGGCAGAGGCCAGGAGGACTGTTGCAGCCATTATCCATTCTAGAGTAGAAGTGGAAGAACATCACGATGGATTTTGTTTCTGTATTGCCGCGTACACCAGGAGGAAAAGACACGATTTGGGTCATCGTGGACAGGTTGACCAAATCGGCCCACTTTTTGCCATTTAAAGTGGACACGTCTAATGAGAAGCTAGCGGAGATGTATACGCGGTAGATTGTCATGATATACGGAGTTCTGGTGAGCATTGTCTCGGATCGGGATAGTCATTTTACTTCTCATTTCTGTCGGAGTCTACAGACTAGTTTGGGCACTCAGCTCAAATTCAGTACTGTATACCACCCTCAAACGGACGGACAGTCAGAGAGGACTATTCAGACTCTCGAGAACATGCTGTGGACTTGTGTTCTAGATTTTGGAGGATCCTAGAAGGATAACTTGCACTTGGTGGAGTTTGTATATAACAACAGTTTTCAGGCCAGTATTGGGATGTCACCATTCGAGGTACTGTACGGACGTAGATGTCGTACACCCTTATCTTGGGATGACGTTGGAGAGCGAGCTTTATTGGGACCTGAAATGGTTGTTGATGTAGCCAAAAAGGTGAAGCTCATCAGAGATCGACTTCGTGTAGCGCAGGACAGACAGCGGCATTGGGCCGACAGCCACATGAGACCTTCGCAGTTTGAGGTACATCTTAGATTTTGGATTAGAATCTTGTTTGTTTTATGATTTTTGTTGATCATATGATTGTTATAGTTAAGATGATACCATGTTTGTGCTAGGTTGGAGATCTGGTGTTCTTGAGGATATCTTCGACGTGTGGTACGATTCGCTTTGGTGGAGGTGGAAATCTTAGTCCGCATTTTATCGGACCTTTCGTTGTCAGCGGAAGAGTCGGTGACATGTCATACAGGCTGGACTTGCCCCCTGCATTAGAAGGAGTCCACAACGTATTTCATGTGTCACAGCTGAGACAGTACGTGGCAGATCCCAGCCAAGTACTGGATCATTCCGAGATTGAGGTGGGCCCTACTCTCAGTTATCCAGAGCAGCCTGTAGAGAATTTGGATCGACGAGAGAAGGTGCTGAGAAACCAGACGATATCCTTAGTTCGCATAGCATGGAGACATCACTCTCCAGGGGAGTCTACCTGGGAGATGGAGGATGAGATGCGCGAGCAATACCCTTATCTTTTCCAGTCTTGAGGTATGACTTTCTATCCTTCCTGTCTATTCAGTTTTGTCTTTAATTTCAAGGACAAAATTATTTTAAGGGGGGTAGACTTGTCACACCCACTTTTCATTTCAAGGGTATTTTGATCATTTTGTAATTTTAGATTTTTTTATTAATTTATTGAATTCATGTGATGATATGTGGTTTGGTTTGTTGTCTGAGTAGTCTTGATGGGTTTAACTTAGCCAACTATGACTAGAACCCTGATGCCATATTAGAATTAGATTTTTATCATTTAGTTTTTAATTTAGAATTTATGAGTTATTTTTAGAATGATTTAATTGATTTTTTAGCAAATTTCTAGTTAGCCTTTTTAAAGCCTTTTTGGACTTGGGCTTTATTAGTAGCTTAGGGAGCCTAGGCCCATGTACTAACCTAACCCTAACCCCCTGTACCTTGTCGGCCATAGGCAGCACCCCTTCTTGTGTTGAAGTTTGTAGCCTCCAAGGGAAAACCCTAGTTTCCCACTCTCCAAAATCCTAACTTTTGCATCTAGAGTCCGTTTCTCTCCAAACAAAGTCCGTTGTGCTCGTAGGAAGGAGAGGATCTTGCTGAAGCATTGCTAGCAAGGTGGTGGAGGCGTTTGCTCGAGGGTACTCGATCGTTGGAGCGCTCAGGGAGTCCTTTGCATTGAGATCTTTGACTCTCAATAGGTAAATCCTATTCTTGTATTATTTTTCCTAGTTTTTCTTCATGGTAGTGTGCATCTAGGTACCCCTGACCTGTAGGATCAATTTTGTCCAGTTTCGTATTCATTTGGTGTCCGTATCGGACATGTGTCGGTTAATATTTGTAGGTGTTTGATGAAATGTCGCAGTGATTTCAATTCTAATTTTTGCTGGATCTATTTATATATTCTGGTAGTCCTATACACGAGGATCACAACCATATAAGTTTCAACATGAATCGGACTCGTGTCCGTGTCCAAACAGGACACGAACGTGCTGCACGCCAGGCCGCGTACGTGCCCTGCTGCTCGGAGGTGATTCCTCGACGCACAGGCCACGTGGTTGCATAAAAATTGACGTGTAGGTGGGGGCCGTGACTGAGATCACGCTCCCAAATTTTTGTGAAGTTTCGTCAAGAAACGAGGGAGAAATCACGTCGGCACTGATTGGCCACATGTTTTACGCGCGCGCGAGACAGCCGTCGATGAAACGACGTTCGCGCAGACACGAAACGACACGTGGACATGATTCAGGGTGTCCAACGTGTAGCCTTATACCTACCCTAGCCTAGGACACGAACACGAGACACGAGGTGGGACACACGAGTCCCTAGACTCGATGGCACGCGTGCACGACGCTGTGTACGGGGCTGCGATATGACTATATAAATATTACTTGTGATGAATATATAAATATAGGTAATATAATAATTGCTTGTGATATAACTATAGGAAGAGTTGGCGCAGATTAGGATCGTCGTTAGGAGCCTAGTTTGGTCGAATTGGCCGACAAGTTGACCAAGTTGACAAAAGTCCACTTTGGGTCAAACTTGATCCAAATCGACTCAAACGAACTCCGAATGACCTAAAAACTTGTGTATGACCTAGAAATTAGTAAACGGACTAGTTGACCTCGAGTTGACCATGTTTGACCAGAGTTGACCAAGGGTTGACTTTGACCTAGGACCTAGAATCATGTAGAATTGTTTTGTAGGCATTCCTTATGATATGTTAGACCTTGTTGTGACTTGTGGTTGTTTTAAATAGGTTTACATCATTCCAGTACAGTTACACATCCTCATCAGCAGCTCAGATTTTCAGGCGAGTATATTCTCTGACCGTTTCATTCTTGCTTGGACATATTTACTTGTTATAGACTAGTTTACTTGTTGCTGTCACGATATATCACGGATTAGTACTATATGGATCTTTTCATGCGATGTTATCCCCTTGGATACATCGGGTATATTATGCTGATGTACTTTATCATATGCATCATCTACTCATTGTATTCGTACTTATTCATGTATACTCATGTGACTTTTATGTACACTCATGATCATGTGAGCCTTCATGTATAACCCAATGTGCATGTCGACTAGCTATCCATGTGACACACTACTTTCATGTAGAATAACATAACCTGGACAGATCCTTATGTACTGATTGGGGCAGGGGGAGTATTTATTTGGTTATGTGATCTACACCCTTTTTATGTGCAACTCCAACTAGGTTTAAGTCATGTATAACCTAAGCAAGTTTACATAACCAGATTGTGCTCTATATCACGTAGTTAGTTCAGTTCTCTTATTATATCCTGTATATCTATTTCCATATATCATATTCTCTCTTTTACAGTCTCATTTCTTTATCATCAGTTCATGTATATTATTCTATAGCTTGTTTCATATTTCCTTTCATGTTATGAACTGTGTGAGAGATATGTATTCGTTCCTGCCCTGACTGGACCTGTTGAAATATTATAGATGATGAGGATTGCTGTGACACTTACTATGGAGCAGGCCTAATTGACACAGGTGACCTGGACCCTCAGCAGGATCCAGTAGTCGCTGAGGACTTGTCATGAGTTAGATTAGACTGATATTATCATTTGGTTATGAGACTTTGTGATTGTATTGAGATTTGTTATGGTGTGATTTACACCAGGATTTATATTCATATTATAACTCTCTGTTGTGATTATCTTTCTTCCATTCTATCTTAGTTATTGTGATTGAGTTGTACCATATATATATCATTCTCCATTTGGAGCATTTTTTTAGACTGTGTTTAGATGTTGGACCTAGGACAATGTTCTACCGCCGACACTGCGGCGTAGGCTGGACGTACCTACGTCTCGTGCCCTTACACTGGGTGTAGGTTGTGACAAATACAAAAACAAAGATTGACACATAGTACTAATTCATATCTATTTTAAGTGTGAGAACGGATGGCTCAGAACACAACCCAAAATTTATTCTAGCATACATTAGTGTGAATCATCTATGTTCTGTACATATGGTGTAGTATATGTTCTTATCAAATCTAGTATCCGAAGGATATAACAGAATCAAGATGAACCCACATAATGTAATACTCTACTACTAAAAGATATAGTAATAGGTTGTCGTATCATCATTGCCGAGAGATGAGGGTCGGAGGACAATCAACTTTATCCACGGCTACATAGTTTCTGCCTCGCCAGTCGAATGGCTGCAGGGACTTTGTCCTGATCACCATGTTACAAATTAACAAACCAACAAAACTACTTGTTACAAATATCGACACTATCGCTGCTTTCGAATCGGTGTATCACATTTTTCGGTGACGGAAAACAAATAATTATTTCTAAATTATCAAATTTTTTGGCACTATCGGTGCCCCTGACCAAGCCCCCCCGCACCCCTCCCCCCTACACCACCCCTAACCCTAACTCGAACCCTATCCCTAACCCCTCCCCCACCAGCCCCCCCACCCCCCAAGCCCCCCCTCCTCCCCACCTCCCCTGCTCCCTTCCCCCACCAACCACCCCAAACCCTAACCCGAACCCTATCCCTAACCCCTCCCCCCCAGCCCCCCTCTCCTTTCCAGGCCCCCTCACTCCCCCTGCTCCCCTCCCCCATCAACCACCTCTAACCCTAACCCGAACCCTAACCCTTCCCTCCCCCCAGCCCCCCTCCTCACCCCCACCTCTAACCCAAACCATAACCCTCCCCTCCTCACTTTCATCCACCCTCACCCCCAGCCGCCCTCACCCCCCCAGCCACCCCCCACTCACCACCCAACCACCCGTATCCCTCCTGCCCCTCACCCCTCCATCGGACCATTCTTCACCCCCAACCACCCGCACCCCCCCTGCCCTTCCTCTCGAGCCACCCGTACCCCCCAACCACCAACAACCAAAATAGAGAGAGAGGGGGGGAGTCACGTACCGAAGAGGGAGGAGAGTCGCCGGAGAGAGTGAGACTCGTCGGAGAGAGTGAGAGCGCCGGAGACAGTGAGAGCGTCGGAGGGGGAAGGAGAGAGAGTGAGAGAGTAAAATGGGGAGAAATGAATCGTTGGGGGGAATTTAATTAGAATTTAGCGACGTTCATTTTAACGTCGCTAAATTAGTCGCCATTAGCGACGTCATAGCGACGTTTCGCGACGACTAGCTCATGTAACTAATATACGTTATCGTCACGTCGCTATTTTCGTCGCTAGTAGCGACTATTAGCGACATTTCAATTAAACGTCGCTAATGTGCATAATTTAGCTACGTTATACTAACGTCGCTAAATTTACGTCGCTAATGGAGCAGATTTTAGTAGTGTCTTTAGTGTTTAGTTGGACTTTTTGTAACCATCACATTTCTAAAATGAGGGTAACTTTGAACTTTTATAAATTTATCATTAAATAATAGAATTTAAATTATGTTAATGATTTATGATGATTTTTAATTATTTTAATACTATTTAATTTAGTGTATTGTGACTTTGGAGTTTTACTAGTATAACCTTAGAGTTACTTGACCTAGAGACTAACCATGACCATGGAGATCTAACCATGTGATTAGATTGACTATTTACCACTTTTTAAGTTAGGGGTATTTTGGTTATTTTTGACTTTTGGTGAAAATAAATTTTGATTAATTAATATTGTGCTAATCATTACGTTAAGCCTTAACCTAGAATTGCCCTTACCTAGATATTAGTCATGAACCTAGATATTAGATTAGAAATTTCCATCACATGATAAGGTTAGTAATATTTAGATACTATAAGTTAGGAGTAGGATATTTGTTAAGGTTAGATATTTTACTTTGGGCCTTTGCTTGAGGGCTTAATTTACATTGTAGAGGGCCTTTAATTCCTATTGAACTTAAATCCTAACCCTAGAGAAACCCTTGGCTTCCAGCAAGTATCCCCTCCCCTATACAAACACATGTTAGCACACCCCTTGCCTCTTTTCATTACATCTTGAAATCCTAATGTGAGTTCTTCCCCAAATCACCCCCTTTTCTCCAAATCACCGCCAAATTGAGCCTAATCTTTTGCATTGTACCCCCTTGCTGTAGAAGAGATCATTGAAGGCTAGCTAACAAGAATTAGGAGCTAATTGGACCATAGCAATTAGACAAGGACCTCGTTTCTAGGCTTTTGCATTGAGATCTAACTCAATAGGTAATGGCCCTGAACTCATTTGTTTTTCTATTTTCTCTTCATACATGCATTTAGGCACCATAGACCTGTAGACCAAGTTTGGTAGGATTTGTGTCCATTTGATACGCGCATCGGGGGCGTGTCGGAGTGTAGTATAAGGTGTTTGATGAAATACCTCAATAAATTATTTATTAATGTTTTTTAAAACTAAGTTCACTTTCCTGTAGTCTTATATGTGTGATTTGCATTTCCTGAGCACTGAGCACATTTTGACACGTTCTTCGTGTCCAAAAGTGGACACGGGACTCAGCACGAGAGCTACGGACACTGTCCTGCTGCTCGACCATGTTTTCTCGAAGCACAGGCCACGTGGACATGTGCCATTTGGCATGGAGGTGGGGGACCATGATTGTCAGGCCCCTCTCCAAGTTTGAGGTGGGTTCGTATCGTATCGAATACGTAATCGTGTTTGTATGGGTTTTAGACTGTCTGTGTGTGTTCGAATTCGAGCCTCTGACACTAGTTCGATACGTGGACACGAGACCATTTGGACACGAGACAGGGTGTTAGACACCTAGGCCTACCCCTAACCTAGCTGTGGACACATGCACGAGACCCCGTATGGTGTGTGTCGTGTCCTAGAAGACCCGACATATGCCACACACACCTCTCTATGCACTGCTGGTTTGCTGATACTTGTTCGACCCTGTTTGACACCAAATTGGACACGCCTATGGACACAAACCTGACACGAGGTTGACACTATGTTCACACACACCCCCCATTCCATTTTCCCCAGTTTCACTCTCTTTTGGGTTTCGAATTTGGTTGTTCCTAGGTTGGCTGAGTTTTGACTGATACTTGGGTTGGATGGCCGATACTTGTATAGGTTGATTTAGGGATTTCCATATTTCCTGAGTTTAATTGTTTAGTAGCTGGGTTTGGGGTATGATTCAGATGATATATATACATATGTTTTTGATGTTATCTTCTTATATATATTTCAGTTGTTATATATTTATGTTTTGATGCTATCTATGTATATATGTTTCAGATATATATATAAAATATATATATATATATATATATATATATATATATATATATATATATATATATATATATACTAGTATATATGCACGTGCCTTGCACGTATTTTAACCTTTCTTAATTAGTTTAGGAAGACTCTTTAGGAAGACCAAATGGTAGTCATCCTAATTACTAAGTTGTCCTTATTAAAATTAATGAACTATTTTTAATTAGTATAAGTATGTAAGGGTATTTTCAAAATTCAAAAGTTTCACCATCTAAGTTTTCCTATTATATAGTAGAATAGATTAGTGAACCATTTTTAATTAGTATAGACATGTAAGGGTATTTTTGGAATTCAAAAGTTTCACCATAAGTTTTCCTATTATATAGTAGAATATATATATATATATATATATATATATATATATATATATATATATATATATATATATATATATATATATATATATATATATATTGTAAAATTATATATATATTGTAAAAAAAAATATATATATATATATATATATATTTTACAATATATATATAATTTTACAATATATATATTTTACAATATATAATTTTACAATATATATATATATATATATATATATATATATATATATATATATATATATATATATATATATATATATATATATATATATATATATATATATATATATTGTAAGTAAATTATATATATATATTGTTTTGATGTTATATATGTGTTTTGATGTATCTATATATAAATATTTCAGATATTATATATATAGGATTAGATGTTATATATATATATATATATATATATATATATATATATATATATATATATATATATATATATATATATATATATATTCAGTTGGTGAGGGAATGTGATGAGGGTTGAGTTTGGCATTGGCTTGGGCCAGTGGACAGTAACTTGGTATCTGAGATTGGAGTTTTGGGTTCAGTTTGGAGGATAACCTGGGTATGGCTTGGAAAGTTGCTTGGCCATTTCAGGTATGTGTGAGTGAGGGTAAGGGAATAAGGTGAGGGTTCAGGCCATAGCAGTGGCCTGGGCTAGTAGCAATAGGAGTAGTCGCTACTGCAGTAGCAGTAGAAAAAGGTAGCAGAAGGCAGCAGTTGGCAGCATTGGTCTTAGGCCATGTTGGCCTTAGCCTCAGGCAGTAGCAACCAGTAGCACTAGCAGTAGTTGCAGCAGAGGTAGCAGCAGTAGGAGTAGATGCAAGCTTGGTTGGCTTGACTTGTATATGGGCACTACCAGAATAAGTCATATTAGCGAGGCCAAAAAACGTCGCTAAAATGACAAAAAATGTCGCTACAACTGTTTACCGACGTATTTAGCGACGTTTTCCTGTGGTCGCGGAAAGCCATATCGCTAACAAGCAAAACGTCGGTAATCGTCGCCCTTACCGACGCTTACCGACATCATTAATCGTCGATAATTGACCGACGTTCACCGACGGCCCGTCGGAAATATGGCGACAACTCAAACGTCGGTCAACGTCGGTGACTCCTACAACAGTTAGCGACGTATGTCTGGTTTTTACCGATATTTACCGACTCTGTAGACGAGGGAAATACTAGGACGCTAAACGTCGGTAAACGTCGGTATACCTGGTGATGTACCAACGTTTACCAACGTTTAGCTGCGTCACTAAACGTCGCTAAATTACGAAAAAATAAAAATAAATTACAGAATGTCCACAGAATCATATTTTCTACCTGCAGTTCAATAAATAACAAAAAAATCACAAGCACATTTTCTTCCTGGGTTCGTCGACCCCTTCGATGGAACACTCAACACCGGTACATCACAATATACATATGTATCAACGCAAACAAGAGTAAAAGTCTACAACCAACATATGATGAGATACCAACACAACGAATACTAAAATATCCAAAGTTGGTAAACGAATATCCAAAGTATACAACTAATATCCATATGAATCCACAACCAATAATGATAGTCTACACAAACAAATAATCCACAACCAATACTGAAACAACATAAACAAACACTAAAAAAATACTACAATCTCATAAAACAGTCCTAACTCAGACTACTGCAGATCTGGAGGAGGAGGGGCACCGCCACGCCTCAAGGATAGGAATATCTCGTACTCCTTCCGTGAAATCGTCAACGATGAAGAAGGTAGTGACGTCGGTGGAGTCGGAGGTAGTGACGTCGGCGGAGTCGACGACGATGAAGGCGCACCCGGAGGACAATAACGCTCCAACGCTGCTAGTCGCTAGTGGTAGGAATCCATGGTAGATTACAACCTCGTACTGCTATCAACCATCGAATCCTGCATCAACGTGAGCCTCTCGCCCATGGACAGCTATGATGGCTACAGATCCGTCACGCTGCGCTCTGTCGACGCTCTAAGATCAGTGACGCCCCGCTCTGTCCTCTCAGTCATATCCCTGAGCTCCATAATGCTGCGATCAAGCGTATCCAATCGTGCTATGAGCGCAGCATCGTCCGTCTAGTGCTGCTCCTGGATCCGTCGTAGCAGCTCGTCACGGACAGACTCCACCATCTGCTAGACTCGGGCAGACTCCTGGGAGGGTTGTGGGCCATGCACACTAGCATAGGAGGCCCTAGAGGACTGTGTCGCAACTAGGGCGCCATAGGATCCCGTACCGTAGTACGTACCCCTGTGGAGACCACCAGCGGCGGTCACCCACAGCTCGTCCTCCGACGGAGCTGGAGCGGGCTGCGAGGAAGTACCGGTCTCTCCCGCAGCAGGTACACTAGCAGCCGCCCGCTCCTTAAGCCATTGAAACTCGACCTAGAAAGCATGGATACTCTATAACTTCTAATGTCTAATGTACTTATTATTACTAACTACATGAATATCTATTTGTATGCATATTTACTAAGTTATATCAAAACTAACACGAAGTATTAAAATTAATAAATAGAATTGTAATACTTACATAGGCCTGCTCCGCCCTCTCGTCAATAAGCTACCCACCCTTCCGATGTGTGGCCAGGAAGACAGTCACCATATTGGCGTCGTTACCCCTCCTTACCTGTAATTAAATATATCACCTTTTACTAATTTATCGGACTTGCATTAAAATAAAATTTCTGAAATAAAAAGACATACCAAACGACAGAAATGTTTCGTCAGCGGAATCGACCAACCGCACCACTTTGATCACTGCTTCCTAGCCGCCTTGGCCTTCTCAGACTTTTCAAACGAAAAGCCTTAGTGCAGTCCATGCAATACGGATATGAAAGACGACCATGCGTGCTCCATCCAGATAATATACCATAGGCCGAAAAGTCGTTGATGTTCTACATAAGTGCAGTCCGCATCTAAAAATTTTATTTTCAAGGAACATATACGGAGTCTTCATGTACATCCAAGGCGGTAGATTATACGAAGTGACGATCATAGGCCAACACGAATACTGGGATCCCGAAAGTCCGAATGGGGTAAAACCGTCAGAGCAGAGACCCAATCTGACATTACGCGGATCAGAAGCAAAATTTGGATACTCTCGATCAAAGTGCTTCCATGCTTCTCCATCAGATGGGTGATCCAACACTCCTTCGGTCTGTTCTCGCTTATGCCAACTATTGTTTTCTGCAGTTTCCTTCACCATAAACAACTGCTGCAACCGCGGCATCTGTAGACACACACAAAAAAGAAGAAGAAAATGCTATCTTTTCTTTTTATTAGCACAAGGCACCAGAAAATTGAATACGCCTGAGAGATCCTGAGCTGAGGATCCTCGAGTACAAAAAGAAGAATTCTGGGGAATGAGATGATGGAGATCGAGCGGCAGCTGCTCCTTTACTCCGTTGACACTTCGATTACAAAAGTGGAAGAAAACCTAAGAAAATTGCTAACTCTCGGCTCACTGGCAAGAAGTACAGCAATTTGGCTCTTAAAAATTCTCTCCGTTCTGTCCTTTGAAGAGGGAAGAAGCCCCCCTTTTATAGTTGTTCTTGGGCTGGAACGATGTTATGCGCCCACATGAAGAGACACGCTGGTTCTTACGTGGGCGCATGGTCCTGTTTTGGGCGCATATGTGTAGGCGCATACATGCTGCGAGATCGTGGGTTGGTCGTGGTGTTCGTTAGCCCAATGATTATATCATGTTTTTTAATATGGCTAATCAATTAAGTTTAACGTAATAAAATCATTAATATTCATGTAATCACTATCATATTGCTACTTAAACTTAGCATTGTCCTAATATTAGCATTGTCCCAAATATTCTATATCATATTGCTATGCTTGTATCATGCTGTTTTGTTTGCCTAACATGTATTTGTAGACATGCTGTAAGCATGATCAAGCTTTGTCAAACCAGGACATATGCAATAGAGAATTATTGATGGGCCAAAGACGGCGTTATACAAGAAGATTTCTCTGAACCGCCTAACGACCTATCCGGGGACTCGGCCCAAATATTTGGACGACCGTCGTCAAGTAAAAAAGGTATTCAGATTTCCAGATCTGTTTATCTTTGGACGACCGCCGTCAAGTGAAAAAGGCATCTTCAAGTCTGCTCAAATATTTGAAAAAAGGTGTCATCAAAGGGCTCTTGGTTTTCCTATTTTATCAATATAATTTTTCATATTTATTGAGTCTAGGAATACGATGTACACTGCATCATACTGGAAAATAGGCTACCCAAGAAACATTTTCAAAATACCCTTTTAATTTGAAAACAAGCCCACTTACAAAAGCCCAAACTACTTCCTAACTGTTTGACTTTTCAAAAAGCCCAAAAACTAATTTGTAAAACCCTAACAGAACCCTAGCAGAACTCGACCCGAATTCGACCAAAGTTCGGTTAGTGAACGTTGCTTTTTGAACTTGGTCTTCCTGTAGTTACGGATCCCAACGAGATTTTCTCATAGAGTTCTGCCCGAATTCTGCCCGAATTCTGTCAGAATTCTGCCTTTGGAAAAACTATAAATAGAGAAGGATTTCGATCATTTCAATTCACTCATACACCAATTCACTTTTATATCTCTTCTCTATAAGCCTACTACTTCTTTCAAAGTGTTATAAGCTATTCATTTTCAAATTCTAAGCCAGTTACAATCCTCTAGTTGATTTGCCAGTATGGTATGGTCTAGAAGTTTCAGAGTGGTTGTAATCAGAGGCTTGATTGAAGGTACACACTTCACAATTGAAGTTGGTCGAGTACTTCGGATCAAAGCTCACGTTGTAGAAGTTGTAAGAACTTCGGATGAAAACTTGTGGTGATTTTCAATAGTAGATTCAACTGGAAGCTAGAGTTCTTCCGACTGGACTAGTCCTCACAAGAGGTAAACCAGTATACATCCTTTTGTTTGCGTTTTCTCTCTACTCTCTACTTTTTATTTACATATCTGTTATATATTATCTGTGATCTTGTTACTAACATTTTTAAATAGTTAATTTCTGCGGCCTACTCTATTTATCCCTCCTCTAGAGTATTATGATTTATAACTCATTCCTACAATCGATCCTACAGTGTTGACGTGGCCGTATGCTTCGATGCACGACTGCTAGTGGAGACTGACGTGGCCATGCGCTTTGGTGCACGTTCTGATCGTGGCTTTGACTGAGTCAGGCTTGGGCGCATAGCCATGTCTCAGGCTATGCACCCTCCTTTCGGGGGAGCTAGTCTTGGGCACATGGAGTTATACTTGGACTGGGCGCATGGAGCTTCATTTATTGGGCACATGGAGTCGAACTGACTGGGCGCTTGGAGCTGCTTTGACTTGGGCGCATGGGGCTGTGTTTGCTGAAAATTTTCATGCTTTTACAGGACCCCCTTCAAAGTTTTTGATACTTGAGCAAGTTCGAAATATTTCGAAAGAAGCATGGATCGCCTTATCGCGAGGCAATAGGCATATAGTACGGCTTTTCCCCTGGGCGTATAGTATTTTGGCCAGCCTGTCAGGGAGATACGATTGTTGAGATGTGCCTCAAAATTTGAACTGACAGATTCATCGCAACAGAATTTGAAGCGGTCCATCCTTTATACGCCGTCTACGTCAGCAAGAGATAGTCGTATAGTATGCACAGAACTGGTCCTTCATGTGGGCGCATACACAATAATGGGCGCATAGGTTATGTGGGCGCATAGGAAGTGGCCCGTGCCTATAAATAGACCTTGGAGGAGAGACAAAAGTTCATTATTCCTTCTCTTTGAAATTTTTAGAAAAGTCTTCGTCTTCTTCCTTTGAGAATCATGTCTCCCAAGGCCGTCAAGAGATCTGCGAAGGGCAAGGGGACTGCGTCGAGTAGCTCTTCTCCTGCGATGGAGTCTTCAGCAGTCCAGGACCCAATTTTGGGCGAGGGCGTGCTTCAAAAAACGAAGTCTCGAGCGTTAATTTGCGACGCTTGGACTTCTTTTCTGTCGGGGCGCTTGCACCTAGGGCCACGTACTTCTGTGAGCATTGCTATGCGCCCACAGAAGTCATGCGCCAATACTGTGGTGTGCTATGCGCCCAAGTGCTGCCACGTTTTGTGCCTTTCAAACAGTGGTATGTTATGTGCCTACACACTGTTAGTGTATTATGCGCCCGTACGTCTTGTTTTGGGCACATATCCCTTTGGTCGCATAGGAGCCTTCAGGACAGCTTTTTCTGTAGTTTTCGAAGTCTGACTTTATTTCTGCCTGTTTTGTAGGGATCTGGCCAGCAAATTTCTCCAGGATCGATATCGACGATTCTAGGCATGGTGAAGATGTAACACTTGATGTACACATCAGGGAGCTCCGGACTCTTCACATTTTGGACGGGTTCTGGCTAGCAAATATCTCCAGGACCGACATCGACGATTCTGAGCATGGTGAAGATGCAACATTTGACGCACACATTAGAGAGCTCAGGACTCTTCGTGTTTTGGAAGGGTCTTCCTCGGATGGTAGAAAGCGCCATTATACATCGAAGGGTCGGACGGTAGTTGGGCGTCATCGTGAACGTTCTGCTTTTACGGTCCGTCAAGTTAGTAAGAGCAACACTAGGGATATTGTTTTGAAGGTATGGTCCCTTGAGGAAGTGGGCCTACGACGTCCGCCATATGGGGGAGAGGAGAACATCATTTTTAGATGTTTTAGCATGCTATATTTGCCCTCCTTCGTGTAGCTTTTTGAAGGTTCAACAGCCTTGTTTGCTTGCTCAGCAGTAAAACATGACCTCCTTCGCGGGCCACAAGACCACTTTTCGATGGAAACGTGGTGCTGCCAGGCTGATCAAGCTATGTGTTGCTGACGAGTAGCAGAATTTCCCTTTTTTTGGGTATTAAATATAATCTCCTGCTTTTTGCCTGAGCGAAAGAGATGAAAAACTTTTTGTTTTGCTCATGTGATGTAGTCCTGTGAATATAACTGATTTTGAATAAACAGAATACATTCGCTCCACTCTTTGCTTGTGATGTCTGTGGTGCTTGTATTAGAGAGCCAATAATACAACATTTGTGTAAAGGGTATCCCGCTGGGGGAGCTTCCTTCCTCCTTTTTGTTTGCTTGAATCCATTGCCCTTCTGTACGCTGGCGGTGCAGGTAAAAGATTTGAAACGAAAACCCAATGGAGGTAATATGGATGTGATAGGTTTTATGGTTTTGACACCATGTCTTTTATCCCGGATTGGGTATAAGTATCGAGTCAGAAGATTACCGGTATCAGAGGTAATATAGACGTGACACATGATAATCAGGAGTGGTTTTGTGAAATATCGATGCTAGAGGTAATGTGGACGTAGCGAGGATATTTCTGGTGGATATTTCGCTGGGGAATTTTGGGTGGACCTATTATCCGTTTTATATTCGAATGATTCGAATATAGATAATAGGTTGAATGAAGCTTCTAGTAGAGATAATATGGACGTAATAGCAGAGGATGTTCTATATCTGACCAGAGGTAATATGGACGTGGAAAGATATATAGCATTAGGGAGGAGTGGATAGTTCAGAGGTAGTTGTGGACATGACTATCTTTGATGAATGCTTTGCTCAGAGGTTATGTGGACGTGGCAAAACATCTGATCATTCCGCTGGGGAAATAATTATTGGAAAACAATTCAGAGGTAATAGGGACGTGATTTGTTTTCGTCAAACCGAGTTTGGACGGAGTCAAAAAACAGAAATGATTCTACTGGAGAAATATTTAAAGGACCTATTATCCAGGGCGTATTCAAGACTCTCGAAATACGGATAATAGTTAGCTATGTTGTTTTTTTTGAATCATATAAACATCGTGCTGTATATTTACATGACTGAACGTATGTGAACATTATGTAAAAGAGGTTACACATAGTATCTCTTCAGGAACTTGTCGTTGATAGGCATCATGAGCAAGTCACCGTCAGGCTTGGTCAGCCGGTACGCACCGTTAGAATACACCGATTCTATGACAAAGGGACCTTCCTATTTAGGCTGGAATTTCCCTTTTGTTTTGTGTGTCATAACCATCGGTCTTCTTACTGCTAGGACCAGATCGCCGACTTGGAAGATCCTTTCCTTCACCTTTTTGTTGAAAGCTCTGGAAAGGCGTGCTTGGTATAGCTCAATACGCTGTTGAGATAATAGGCATTTTTTGTCTAGCGCTTCGAGCTCTTGGAGCTGCAGACGGTAGCTTTCTTCAGTAGTCAGCTCGCTGGCTAGGGCTACCCGGAGAGAAGGAATCTGGATTTCTAGGGGAAGAACTGCTTCGCTCCCATAAACCAGAAAGAATGGCGTACTGCCTGTTGGAGTCCGGACCGTTGTGCGATAGGCCTATAAACATTCACCGAGCTTCTCGTTTCAATCACGCTTGTTTGAAGGCACGAACTTCTTAAGAAGTTTTATAATGGTTTTGTTGAAGGCTTCTGTTAGCCCGTTAGTTGCTGGATTGTAGGCAGTAGAGGCTATATTCTGGATTCGATTCTTATCGCAGAACCGATAGAACGCATGGCATATGAACTTTGGACCATTATCATGGATGATCCTGCGAGGTAGGCCGAAGCGGTAAATGACATGATGTTTGATGAAACTGATCACGTTTGATGTCTTCACTTCAGTGAACGGTATAGCTTCCGCCCATTTAGAGAAGTAATCGGTTATAGCTAGGATGAACAGATATCCTTTGGAGGATGGCGGGCTGATTGGTCCTATCACGTCCATGCCCCAGGCTTTAAATAGCCAAGATGCTGCCGTTGGGTGTAGAAACTTCGAAGGTTGGTAAATGAAATCAGCGTAGAACTGGCAAGCTCTACACTTTTTTGCATATTCAACAGCATCTGCTATCATTGTGGGCCAGTAATAATCCATTCGTTTGAGGCGATCTTGTAATTTGGGACTTGGCTGATGTGCACCACAAACTCCATCGTGAGCCTTCCGGAGTGCATGCTTGGCTTCTGTGTCTGATAAGCATCGTAACAGTAGCCCATCATAAGAGCGTCAGTACAGCATCTTGGTAGCTGTGTCGTAGTAGAATCTGAGGGATCGCCTTTGGATGGATACTACTTCATTCGGGTCCTCGGGGAGGATTCCATAGACAACGTTATCTATGAAGGGAAATCTCCAGTCTTTAGCGTCGACGTTTGTTTCTGCTGTGTAACTATAATGAATATGCAAGGCATCTTTTACACAGAATAATTTTCAACCAGACACTGTGATCGACTACTGAGTATTGGTGGAAACGGTCAAGGAAGCAGCAAGACCGGCTAGAGCATATGCTTCTATATTCTGTAGTCGAGGCACGTGCTCGATGAAGAATCCAGCGAAAGTAGACGCCAACTCGATTGTTGCTCGGTGGTAGGGGATGAAATCTTCGTGGCGAACTTCGTAATCCCCTCGGACCTGACTAACTATTAGCTTGGAATCGCCGTAAGCCTCTAGATAGTCAACTCCCAGTTGCTTTGCCAGTTGTAGGCCGATTATTAGGGCATTATATTCGGCTACATTATTGGTGCATGGTTCCACGAGAGAATATGCACGATATATGACCAGATGATCAAGGGACACAAGCACAACGCCTACTCCAGCCACAATGTTTCCTTTGGGTCCTGTTCTCGATGCACCGTCAAAAAATATTCGCCAAATGGGGATTTCTTTAGTTGCAGTGTTAGACTCCACCACTTCGTCAGGGATTTTGTCGTAGAGTTTGGACGACTCCAGGACCGGATGAGCTTCTAGAAAATCAGCTAATGCTTGACATTTTACTGCTTTCTGAGGGACGAAGATCATATCGTACGGAGTCAACAACATTGCCCATGTAGCTAAACGGGAATTGAGAGAGCCCGGTTTAGTCATGAGTATTCTGAGAGGGTTGACTTTGGATATAATGTGGATAGTCTGTCCAGACACATAGTGGCGTGTCTTCTGGATGGCAAATACTAGTATGAGGCATTCCTTCTCCACCGGTGTGTATCTGTGCTCGACACCCACTATTGTGCGGCTGAGGTAGTAGATTGTCTATTCATGGCCGCCTTCATTCTTCTGAGCTAAGTGGGCGCCAAGGGAATGATCCATGGTGCAGACATATAGTAAGAAGGGCTTCCCCATTATTGGGGCTACCAGTACTGGAGGGCTTGTAAGATATGCTTTGATGTCGTCGAATGCCCGTTGACAGTGTTCAGTCCAGACGAAAGATACGCCTTTCTTCATGAGCTGAGTGAGTGGTTGACACCTTCCAGAGAGGTCCGAAATGAATCGTTTGATCTAAGCTAGCCTTCCTTGTAGTCCGCGTAGCTCTTTGAGGTTTCTTGGAGGATGCATATCGAGAATAGCCTTCACTTTCTTCGGGTCCAGATGTATACCCTTTGAAGTGATGACGAAACCAAGGAACTTGCCACTGGAGACTCCCAGAAAAGACTTGGTTGGATTCATCTTGAGTTGGTGTACACGCATTAGTTCGAACACCGTTCTCAAGTCTTGGAGCTGGTTGCCCTTGAGACGACTTTTGACTGTAATATCGTCTACGTAGCACTCCACGATTTTGTGCAAATGATCACAAAAAATTGTGTTCATGGCTCGCTGGTATGTTTCCCCTGCATTCTTTAATCCGAAGGGCATCACCGTATAGCAGTATACCCCCAACGATGTTCGAAAAGATGTGTGCTTTTCGTCGTCGGGGAACATCTTGATCTGGTTGTAGCCTGAGAACCCATCCATGAAGGACATCCGTTCGAAGTCGCAAGTGTTGTCAATCATTACGTCGGTGATTGGTAGAGGAAACTTGTCTTTCGGACATGCAGAGTTCAAATCACGGTAGTCGATACAGACTCAAACTTTACCGTTCTTTTTTATGACTGGAACGATGTTGGCAACCCAGTCGGGATGTTATTCCTCGCGAATGAATCCACTGGCGATAAGCTTTTTGACTTCATTCTCGATGGCTTCCATGATATCTGGTCGAAATTGTCGTTGTTGCTGTTTTACTGGCTTAGCTTTAGACGAAATGTTCAGGCGGTGCACGACAACTTTAGGATCCAACTAGCATATCTTCATAGCTCCATGCGAAGACGTCAATGTATTCTTTTATAAGCTGTATAAGAGATTGGCGTTCATCGTTAAATAAGCTTTTGCTGATGAAGATTGGTTTGAAGGATGCTTCATCTTCTAGATTGACTTGGATGACTTCGTCTTCGGTAGGTGGTTTACGTTGTTCAAAGCGCAGCTCCCACCTGGTGTCCATCTTTTGAGCCCATTGTTCGAGTTCGATTGATTGGACATCGTCTGTAACTTGGTCGGCGGAAACCATGTGGACGAACAAAGTTCCTTTGAATATGTCGCCGATGCTAGAGCCTGAGTCCCAGAGGGAGGAATCAGAAGAATGAGAACAACGATCTGCTTCATCATCTGATCTTTCGGGAGTTGTTGGAGGAGAGGCATAGCCCAAACCAACACCATTTTGTTGGTAGTAGTTCTCGGGTTTGCCGGAAGACGTAAAGTGTCGAATTGGCAACCGTCGTCCTCGGTCGTAATTTAGCCCTTCGTCGCTTTTGATGTCATATCCCATATTCTGGATGATATTCTTGGCCTGCCAACTATACCGGAAAAGTTGCATCTTCCCAGAGTCATAGTCAGCTTCTGTGTTGTACTTGGAAGAAGTAGAGTCTGGAACGAACTTTCTCTCGCCAATTACACGACCGAAGATGATTAGCTCTTCATCTTTCTTTCTGGCTGGAATGATGAAGTAGTGGATATCTTCTGGGTAGACTTTTTTCCCGTAGGTGAGGCGTCGTGACCGACATGCAGGGGTATGGTCCTATGCCGTTCTCTAGGACGTATATTGTATCTATGTAATGGTTTACAGATTGATAGACATCGGACTAATTCAAAGATAAACCTTTACTAAGGAAATACGCAAGTTCTTCTTCAAGGATAACATCATTCGCTGAAGGTACATTATTCTGAGTATTGATATACTCAATGAGAGGGTCATCATTTGGAAGAGGAGCTACAGTCTTGGCCGAGTTTACCACATAGGGTAATTCTTCAGGATTGGGAGGATGGACATCAGTAGGTTCCCCCTTGGGTGTTTTGTTGAGAGTGATGGTCAATAGTTTGACTTTATCGGGTTTCTTCTTCTTCACCCAGATTGTGAGAGGCTTCGGGGTACTTTTTGGAGTAGTACGTCCTTTGACTCGGACAATCAGGGGACCACCGTTGGGGGATGGAGGTGCTTCAGCTTCATTGTCAGCTTCATTGCCATCATCCTTGGGGGGTTGAGATTAGTAAAGTTACCGAATCTCCATAGTAAGCTTCGATGCCCTTGAAAGGATCGACGTCAGCAAACTCTGTCTTCATGATGCCGTCGCTGTTGACGTATTTGAAGCACTGGTGAAGTGTGGAAGGGATAATCATGTTCTCATGTATCTATGGACGTCCCAGCAAGATATTATAGGATACATTGGCATCGATCACATAGCAAGAGACCTTCGTTCGGAGATCACCGATCTGGCATTTGAGACGGATCTTGTCCAGCGGATGGTTTCGACCAGCATTGAAAGCCATGATAGTTGTGTTGGTTGCGGATAGCTTGTACAGAGGAATTCCCAAGATTTGAAGCAAGCTTCTAGGAATGATGCTGAGGGAGGATCCTGGATCGATGTGCATGCGGTCCACCTTGATCGCCCTGATATACCTTGTATAGTACAGGGGTCTATCGTGACGATTATTTTTGAGTAGCATGTCCTCCTGTGAGAAGGTGATGTTGGGCACCACTTCCATAGTACTGTGATAGTGGGGGCAGGAGACAGGATCTTCAGCGGGAGCTTTGACCTCAGCGAGGTAAGAGTCGGCATGTAGCAATGCCTCACTTAAGGCCTTTCGCGTTTCTTTGGAGAGTCGCAATAGATCGAATAGAGAGAACCTGGCGGGTGTATTGGCTAGCTGAGCCAGTATGTCAAAGTTGTAGGGTCGATCCATGCCTTCTGGAGCTGGCGCCTTTAGAGACTTGTCAAACCGCGTCTCCTTCTGCTTTGATGTGGTTTGAGGCTTGGACGGGCCGACTTCTGAGCTTCTAAGGGCAACAGGAGCTTGAGAAGGCAGTACTTCTTCTTGTGCAGGATCGTACGTCCGAAGATAAGTCTTCTCCGATCGCGTCTTGCCAGATAGAACCTCGTAGATGGAGGTGGATACCATGTGGCATGGCTTAAACTTCTTGCCCCTTCTTGCTTTGGGAGGTGCTACCTCCTGCGTCACTTCTTGGACAAGGTTCGAATGGACCCACATGATCTCACCACGTCCAATTGTGAGTGGAACTAAGGTTGAGTTGCGAGCTGGTGGGAGGTTGACGACATCCATCGTTGCCTTGGGCATCAGGACCACGCCGTCTGGGACTTTTGTAGGAGGAAAGTCGCCAAAGTGAAGAGAGATCATGTTAGCAGATACGACCTTGTCTTCAGCTTCGAGATTGATCACTTGGCTGTCGATAAGCTGTTGTATCTTCTTCTTCAGGACGATGCAGTCCTTGGTGGAGTGATGCACGTACTGATGGTAAAGACAGTACTTGGGATCATTGAGTTGGCTCACCTCTGCAGGACGTCGTGGTGGGGGCAATGTCAGCTTATTACCCTTCGTCAATGTATGGAAGATGGTGATGACATCATCTTGATCGAAAGAGAAGGTCTCCTTTGGCTTGTCGGAGGCACTTTGAGAATTGGAAGCTCCTTTGGATGTGTCTACCTTCAGGACTTCTTTCCTTTTACCCCCACAAACAGGGATAGTCTGAGGATGCTTGCCTTTGTCCTCAGATTTGGGTGTCTTCAGCCCAAGTAGTTCCAAGTTAGGAATATAATTTTCAGCAGCATCAGCGGCCCCAATAAAAGCGGGCCATGTATCATATTTATGTATACCTAGACAAAACTTTACTGTAGGAAGAAAGTTATGTCGACAAGTATCCATAAGTTCTGAGTCTGGTATGCCGAAGGGCATCTTCAGTGCTAGTAGTCTGAAGCGTTCGATAAAGGCAATGACATATTCAGTCTTCCTTTGCTTGGTCTCGATAAGAGTGGATATACTAACATGCATGCCACTCTCGTAAAACCTGTTGAGGACAAACCTCTCTAAGTCTTTGAATGAATTGATACACCCGTCAGGCAGACTATAGAACCATTCGAAGGCTACCCCCTGCATGGTGCTAATAAATAGCTTTGACAGGAATGGATCGTCTCGGGGAAAGTACAGAGTTTGCATGTTGAAGTACGTCATGTGCTGACAAGGAGAAGTTAAGCCGTCGAATGAGTTCAGCGTCAGTGGCTTGTAGTTAGGAGGGCAGGTAGCGTTCTCCCACTCAAGGGGATACGGTTGAGATATCCCCATCTTCTGCAGCTCGTCGTTGTGTGAGATGGTGTCGAGGCGAGCAACCAGGGAATCAATTGCATCCTGTTGATTGAGCAGGTGTTGGGAAACGGCCGCTGAGCGGTTGTCAGGTGATGTCGGCGAAGGACCACCCCCAGTATTTGCAAGATTTGGAGGATGTGCAACAGAATGGTACTCCTTTTCTAGGGCAAGAGGGTTGTTGCTGTGAGTCGGACTAGCGTGGGTTGAGGCATTTTGCTGAGGTGGAGGAACAGCTCCAGCAGCTTGGGCTGCCATGATACTGGTAAGTATATCAGTGATCTTGGTGAATGCTGTTTCGAGACCCTCTAGCCGTTTACCAGTCTGATCACTGGCTTCTTCAGGTCTTTCTCCGTCCATCATGTACGTAGATAGCATGCGAGGATGAACAGAGGAAGCACTACAACTGGTGCTGATACTGTCTGTCTTCGAGTGGATAAGTCCTTCATCTTCAAGTAGAGGAGGTAGATAGTCGCCATCGGATTCGAAGGGATCATCGTCCTCTGGAAGGCTACCCCCAGTGTGGGGGTCATCTGCTTCAGATTCGGAGGGAATGCTACCCCCGGCTTGGAAATCTACGTCGTCTATACAGAATTTTGCCTTTGATCAAGTGCCCATATAGACTCCTTCAAAAGTGACAGCCCATTAGCCATCTGTTGGTAGACTTCGTCTTCTCCTTCTCGTGGAACTGAGAGGGAAGGTTGGGTTGGTAGTCCACCATCTTTGATTGGGGCTTCCGTAAGGGTGACCCCATGAAGCCATGTTAGATGAGACACATAGTGGCTTCTCGTCGTCAGAGAAGTGTAGCCATCGAAACACGGACTTTCTCTGAGGCACTTTTGTTACTTTGGAGCAACAACAGTTGATAACAATATTAGCGCACGGAAGTGCACTATGAATTGTTATGTTCTCCCTCGCTTTACGCTTATGATTTATCATGTCGCGCAAGTTAGCAGAAGGGAGTTTTGACTTATAGCCCATGTTGCATGCATCGTTGAGCTTTACATGCAGGTTCGTAAGGAGAGTAGGCGCATCCAGACTTAGTTCATGTGCAGGGGAAACCCCCACATCTAAGTTCTGTGATGTCCTTGAAGATAGCCCCATGCTATACGCGTTGGGACCTGTCTTTTTGTTGTGGGCGCATAGGCCCTAGAGACTGGGCTTGGGCGCATGCTTCTTGACAGCATGTTTGAGTCGCCTTGATGTGGGTGCATAGTATGGATCCAGAGAGCCCGGGCGCATAGCCTTGGGCGCATGACTCTGTGTGCCCAACCTGTTGAAGACCGAAGTGTTCTGGTTGGGGCTATGGGCCCAAACGCTCCCTTGGGCGCATGGCTTTGGACACATGCTTGGTAGAGCAGCACTGTTTTCTCCCAGTTCTGCATCCTTCTTTCGTGAGCCTCGCTGGGTCTGGCCAGAGTGCCGCACACCCTGATCCTTGGCATCGTAGTGTTTTCCTCTGCCATGTATCGAGTGTTGAACACTCTGTTGTTGGTTGTGGAGGAAAGAAGTCACTGGGCTTGTAGAGCCCGGAACGGTGTGAGCCTTCTCCATTTGGGGGACTTCTATGGCAGAGTCCTGCGCCCAGGTGACAGAGTCCTCCAGTTGCATATCCGCTATGACACTAGCAGGATATGCGCAGCGAGCCTTCGGAAGCCAAGTCTTGCGAGACTTGTTTGGCTTCGCTGATTTTGAGGGAGCAGAGCCGTCCCTCGAGAGCATCTCTTCGAACTTCTGCTGATCGAATTTTACGATCAACATCTTCTGAGTACTCCCCACTTTGTCGGTATCGGATTGCGTTACCACCTTCTTATCAGAGGAAAAGGTAGTGCCCAGCAGAGTTGTCATTTTTGTGGATATACACAAAAAAAGAAGAAGAAAATGCTGTCTTTTCTTTTTATTGGCGCAAGGCACCACAAATCGAGTACGCCTGAGAGATCCTGCGCTGAGGATCCCCGAGTACAAAAAAAAGAATTCTGGGGAATGGGACGATGGAGATCGAGCGGCAGTTGCTCTTTTACTCCGTTAACACTCCGATTACCAAAGTGGAAGAAAACCTAAGAAAATTGCTAACTCTCGGCTCACTGGCAAGAAGTGCAGCAATTTGGCTCTTGAAAATGCTCTCCGTTCTGTCCGTTGAAGAGGGAAGAAGCCCCCCTTTTATAGTCGTTCTTGGGCTGGAACGATGTTATGCGCCCACATGAAGAGACACGTTGGTTCTTATGTGGGCACATGGTCCTGCTTTGGGCACATAGGTGTAGGCGCATACAGGCTACGAGATCGTGGGTTGGTCGTAGTGTTGACGTGGCCGCATGCTTCGGTGCACGACTGCTCGTGGAGACTGACGTGGCCATGCGCTTCGGTGCACGTTCTGATCGTGGCTTTAACTGAGTCAGGCTTGGGAGCATAGCCATGTCTCAGGCTATGCGCCCTCCTTTCGGGGGAGCTAGTCTTGGGCGCATGGAGTTATACTTGGACTAGGCGCATGGAGCTTCATTTAGTGGGCACATGGAGTCGAACTGACTGGGCGCATGGAGCTGCTTTTACTTGGGCGCATGGGACTGTGTTTGCTAAAAAAATTTATGCTTCTACAGCGTCAACGACAAGTAGTGCATCGAATCGGTAGGCTTTCTTTCACCGACAGACTTTCCTCTACCACTGCCCTTGTAGAGATCAGCACCACAAAATCTGCAGGCGTCTTCATCCTTGTCATCTTTGTAGTACAACATGCACCCGTTGCGACATGCATCGACTTTCTCGTATCCTATCCAGAGCGATCTCACCATCCACTTAGACCGGTAAAAATCTTTAGGCAACTTAGCACCCTTAGGCAATATTTCTATAATCAACTCCATAACTCGGTTGTAGCAATCTT
>JANAVB010025196.1:52602063-52727063 GCA_029216955.1 Iris pallida
TAGTTCGATGATTAGTTGTACTGCTGTACCTGCGATAGAATGTAGGAAGTAAGGTATTAGAATGAGAGGATACTCAATCATAGTTAGAATTTCTTGAGAGATTTCTGGGATGACCCTTGAGAATTTCATTATAAACTATCTCAAAATTTGATTCCAACAGTTTCTGTTTACCTTCCTTGTTCGTTGACGAATTTGATTTTTGGTATTCAATGTTGATTTGATTTTCTACGAAGATAAATTGTATGGGCTAGGTCGCCTCTGTTATGCAATCTAGAGTCTTCTAAAGTCATATTAGCTAGCATGGTGAGGACATATAGTCTAATTTTGGATATATTTCTTGGGTGTGGAAATTTAAGGTTTTTGCAGCCAAGCTAGCGACATTGCAAAAATTTTAAATATCATGATTCTAGAGGTATGTACCTTAGTTGCAGACTCTATGGTTTATCGTAGCCTTGCTTACTAGTATGACGAGGATTCTGAGTATCATGATTTTGGACAGACGCATATGATTATCATATTGTATCTTGAGAAGGTTCTTAAACATATCATCTCTACCTTCGTTTTAGTCTTTTTAAAAAAATTTGTTTTATTTCATCATCAATTAACTTAGAAGTAGGGATAGTGTAACTTCTCTTCCCGGAATTTTTTTTTGAAATTTTTATTGTTATTATTTATTTGATTTAAATGGTGATTTTTAGATTGTTATAAATAATTAATTAGTTAATTATTACGATAGATGACTTTAGCCATGATTGAGTTTTGGAGTACAAGGACTAGGAATTGTGGCACGGAGAGTATAGTCAAGTACTTGGACTAGTGTTTTAGCCACGGTAGGGAAGGCCGAGCCATAGGTGTGTTCTAACTAGAAAAACTAGGCCAAGTTGCGACTTAACCCCCACAGATGATTTATTTATTTGTTAATTAGATTTTTGACTTTTAAGGGACCCGGTTGAACCAATTCAGCTCGGACTTGACCCGAACCCAACATAAGCCCATGTAGGTATTTAGTGTATGCCATGCGAACATATTTACGTGTGTACAAATAGTTCATATTTATTTCTAGGTATTGATAAATATTTTCTAAAATAATTGTTAGAAGTGTAATATAAGTATTATTAATATTATATGACATTTTAGATTATTGTACGACTATTGGACCAGTTAAATTAGAGGTATAAGGTGGCACCCTATACCAAACCTTCTTATTGGCTATTTTAGTTTGTTAGTGTTATTAAGATTATTATTATTATTATTATTATTATTATTATTATTATTATTATTATTAATGTTGTTGTTATTATTAAACAAAATCATTATTATTATTGGTTGTACTCTTGCTGGTTAAAGGAATATATCTATATATGTAAATATTTTCATAAATAGGCCTACACTAGGAATAGATAATATTAAGATTTTTTATTTGATTTATGGAGTATTATATATATTAAGACATATGTGTATATATAGTTAATATATATGAATATATTAATATGGATCTATAAAAGGAAAAAATATATATATATATATAGCAATTCGTGAACAGTGCAATGCACTGTTCACTTCCCCCTCCCCGAGCCTCTGTACAACCGAGAGATAACTCTTATGTTTTTTTTGTTATTTTCATTGATCAATCTCGATCAAATCTTGGCCGATTTAATTCAAATCTTCTCCAACCTAATCTAAACTAGATTCTCCACTAGTCCAATCGAAAACCTAATCGAATTTAGGTTTAAATCAATCTAAAATAGGATTTTAAAACCGAGAAGTATATATATATGTTCGAAGTAGAAATTTTGAAAAACTCTACTTCTTTAACATCCTCCCGACCTCTATCTACCCTGTACATTTTGGTCGACCTCCATGCGACTTCCTAAACGCCTGCATCGCTGCGCCCCCGCCAGACAAATGCCGGAGACGGCAACCCATACACGAAAACAGGGGACAGCCGCACCATAACAGACAACAGTAGCAGAAATCCCCTTCAAGTAACCTTATTTCGACCCATAGTTCTCCTTCTAGGATCAACCAATTATTTTGTATAAATTTTCTAGCAAAGTCTAGTTGACCCTCGATAAATCTGTTAAGGTAGATTATGTTAGTTGGCCCTGGATTCTTCGTGAAAAATCTCGAAAGTTCAGGAAAAACTACTATCGTAATGACAGATTCCTGAACCCAAACACCTATATTTCCCGCCACTTTATGACCAACACATTGCGAGTTTTAAGGAACTACCTAAACAATCATTTAGACAACCTATAGGACTCCAGAACCCTTCTTATAGTTTCTGATTTCATTGTTTATATGACGAGAAATTTGTTTTCCAAAACTAAGAAAAATCGCTTTTAAAACAGTTTTCAAAACTTTGAAATTCACCGATACGACGTACGTCCCGCCAATCCGGACAACATGGTCATGAACCAAAAGCATCAAAAGGTGCGTATCGGCTTCTTGGACGTGTGGGCTTTGACGGAATTGAAATTGGTTGCGTGTGCGCGACGAATTTGATGTGTATCCGTAGAAATTCATCGTATCGGCCTCTGCGCAAATTTTCCTATTACTTTGTGCATGTTCGTCAGATCGAGACGAAACTTGCGCCAACAGGACCGTATCGTTTTTTTGGTCATGTATACCAAATTTAGTTTGATTCTGAGACAGTTGACCGGATAGCCATTTTGCGGGCCCCACGATCTGACTCAACGAGCGATTTTGTGCACGGTCTGCCGGAATCCAACTTTGGACTTACGGTTGGGTTCGTATCATTAAAAAATTTGTAGACATATAGTTTGACGACTTTAGAGACCATTGACTCTGGCACGCTTTTCGGTGCAAAGCGGGTCCAACGGCGGACACCGTTTTGACCCAAAATTACCGTTTTGCCCCTGTATCCAGAATTGGACTTAAGGACAGGATATCCTAGCTAACTTGACTAATCTAAAAATGTTGGTAACATCTATTACAACTTCTGGAGGCAGTTGTGAGACTTGGACTTTCTGACTTGTTGATTGGCGATATATTGTTGAACATATGCAGTATTTATATTGTTTTTTTTTCGATTGTACTTCTTTCATATGGTGACCTATTTTCCATATTGTGATTGGTTTGTCATCGACTGTTTTACTTATTTCTAGATTTACGTGCACGTATAGGATATTCGACAATGCTTGATTATTGGTCTTTTTGTGTTACCTTATTTCGTGATTGAGTTATCAATTTCTATATCTTGTTCTTGACTTGACCATTCTTGACTGGGAGTATCTTGCATTGTACTACAGTTGAGATATACTATAGATTGGGAGTATCTTACATTGTACTATGACCTATAGCCGATTCTTTTATCTTGGTATTGCTTGATTGACTTGACTTGAGACATACTATATATTGGAGTATCTTGCATTGTACTACGTCCTATAGCATATATTGATTGATTGATTGATTGACTTGAATTATGACACTATAAATTGGGAGTATCTTGTATTGTACTACAATTTATAGGAGTCTACTTGACCTTATATCCTTTAGGAGAGGAGATCGATACTAGAATTGGCTAATCTTGACTGAGAGTATCCTTCTTTGTACGTCAATTGAAACACTATAGATTGGGAGTATCTTGCATTGTACTACAAGCTATAGGAGTTCTGATTGATAGTTAGCCAAGTCTAGAATTATATTTCCACACGACTCGTCGTCCTTAGATGTTCTTCTTGCAGTGTTCTTATCCTCCATACATGTTATTTACTGTCATATTAGTAGGCATGTTTTATGTATCTTGCTAGACCTCTGAGGACCTGATGATCTCTTCAGGTAGCTGATTACACGGAGTTAGCTAGCTGAGCATGTGGTAGTTGACTTCAATCGCATGATTCAGGTAATTTGTTAGTGTTATTAATTTACTATCTTTCTCGTGCTTTTATGATATATCCTTCTTATCAGCTTAGTTTTATAGACTCATGTTATTCTTGGAGTCTAATCGGACATATATGCTAGTGGGCTGCGGACCACGACCCATACTTGTTCATTCTTGTCTTATATATTCTTGTGGATTGACAGCTTATTAGTCAGGATACCATGAACTTGACAGCTTATACGTACTCGAGTTGGGCTGGAGTCCGCTTGATACGTAGCTGGCTTGCTCAGGAGCTCGCGTCCGAAAAATGGGTGCTGGTCGTGACAAATTTTTTTGGTGGCCCATGCAGGTCAGAGCATATCGTATCGGTTACGTAACTGTACTGATACGAGCCTGCGAATATGACTAAACCCTTAGAAATCTTAATCCACTTTGCCTTGAAAATTCTCTTAGAAATTTCTCTACCGCCTTTGAAACCTCGTATTCGTTTTCGATTATTCTCCCTTGCCTTTCCGTACCATTGATTCTCGTCCCTTCCTATTTTGGGGTGACGAACGATCGTGCTGTCTAGAATTCATCAAAAATTCTTAAGTTATAGCATAATATTGCTTGACTATTGAATATTTGGTTGTGTATAGATATAAGAGATTATAGATGTCGTACACCCTAGAGATCTGTTGGTAGAATTGTTAGCAACTAGTTAGAAGATTATAAGATTTTAGTGACCGTATTTTGAGGAGTAGTGTGACCAAAGGTGGGTAGAAGTCCTCAAGTATTCGGAGTTATAAAATGACTAGAGAAGTTTATAAAATATTTTTGAGAAATTAAATTTGAGGAGATTAAGGTAATAGTAGACTTTGATTTATAAGGAATAGTTATGAATTAGAATTTCGAGGACGAAATTATTTTTAAGGTAGGTAGATTTGTAACTCCTCTTCCCGAAATTTTTTTTTGAATTTTTATTATTATTATTTATTTGATTTAAATGGTGATTTTAGATTGTAATAAATAATTAATTAGTTAATTATTACGGTAGATGACTTTAGCCATGATTGAGTTTTGGAGTACAAGATGACTAGAAATTGTGGCACGGAGAGTATAGTCAAGTGCTTGGACTAGTGTTTTAGCCACGGTAGGGAAGGTCGAGCCATAGATGTGTTCTAATTAGGAAAACCAGGCCAAGTTGCGACTTAACCCCCACAGATGATTTATTTATTTGTTAATTAGATTTTTGACTTTTAAGGGACCCGGTTGAACCAATTTAGCCCGGACTTGACCCGAACCCAACATAAGCCCATGTAGGCATTTAGTGTATGCCATGTGGACATATTTTATGTGTGTACAAATAGTTCATATTTACTTCTAGGTATTGATAAATATTTTCTAAATTAATTGTTAGAAGTATAATATAAGGTATTATTAATATTATATGACATTTTAGATTATTGTACGGCTATTGGACCAGTTAAATTAGAGGTATAAGGTGGCACCCTATACTAAACCTTCTTATTGGTTTTTAGTTTGTTAGTGTTAATAGATGATTATTTATTATATTATTATTATATTATTATTATTATTATTATATTATTATATTATTATTAATGTTGTTGTTGTTATTATTGAATAAAATCATTATTATTATTGGTTGTATTCTTTCTTGTTAAAGGAATATCTATATAGTAAATATTTGATAAATAGGCCTACACTAGGAATAGATAATATTAAGATTTTTTGATTTGATTTATGGAGTATTATATATATTAAGACATATGTGTATATTTAGTTAATATATGAATATATTAATATGGATTTATAAAAGGAATATATATTATTAATATATATATATATAAAATTATAATATATTATTTATATATATATATATATATATTTATATATTATATTATAGATCTATATATATAATATATATATAAATATATATATATATAGAAATATATATATATATATATATATTATATATAAAAAAAAAATATATATCTATATATATATATATAATATATATATATATATATATATATATATAATATATATATTATAATATCTATATATATTATATAGATATACTATATATATATATTAATATATATAATATATATATTATTATATATATATTTTTTTTATTTTTTTTTTTATATATATATCATATATATATATATAATATATATATATATATATTATATATATCTATATATATATATATAGATATATATATATATATATATATATATACATTCAAAATATATATATATATATATATATATATATATATATATATATATATTTTGAATTGATATATATATATATATATATATATATATATTATATATATAGATATATCATCGTGAACAGTGCAATTCACTGTTTACTTCCCCTTCCCCGAGTCTCTGTAACGAGAGATAACTCTTATGTTTTTTTTGTTATTTTCTTTGATCAATCTCGTTCAAATCTTGGCCGATTTAATTAAAATCTTTTCCAACCTAATCTAAACTAGATTCTCCACTAGTCCAATCAAAAACCTAATCGAATTTAGTTTAAATCAATCTAAAATAGGATTTTAAACCGAGAAGTATATATATATGTTCGAAGTAGAACTTTCGGAAAACCCGACTTCTTCGACATCCTCCCGACCTCTACGCGACTTTCTAGACGCCTGCATCGCTGCGCCCCCGCCGAATAAACGTCGGAGACGGCCAGCCCGTGCGCGAAAACAGGGGACAACCGCACAACAACAGACAACAGTAGCAGAAATCCCCTTCAAGTATCCTTATTTCGACCCATAGTTCTCCTTCTAAGATCAACCAATTATTTTCTATAAATTTTCAAGCGAAGTCTAGTTGACCCTCTATAAATATGTTCAGGTAGATTATGTTAGTTGGCCCTGGATTCTTTGTGAAAAATCTCGAAAGTTGGGGAAAAACTACGGTTGTAATGACAGATTCCTGAACCCAAGCACCTATATTTCCTGCCACTTTATGATCAACACATTGCGAGTTTTAAGGAACTACCTGAACAATCATTTAGCCAACCTATAGGACTCTAGAACCCTTCTTGTAGTTTCTGATTTCATTGTTTATATGATGAGAAATCTGTTTTCCAAAACT
Source organism: Iris pallida (assembly GCA_029216955.1). Lineage (NCBI taxonomy): Eukaryota > Viridiplantae > Streptophyta > Magnoliopsida > Asparagales > Iridaceae > Iris > Iris pallida. The sequence continues at coordinate 52,609,027 of JANAVB010025196.1, forward strand.
AAGAAAAATCGCTTTTAAAACAGTTTTCAAAACATTGAAATTCACCAATACGACGTGCGTCCCGCCAATCCGGACGACGTGGTCGCGAACCGAAAGCATCAAAAGGTGCATATCAACTTCGTGGATGTGTGGGCTTTGACGGAATTCAAATTGGTTGCGCGTGCGCGACGAATTTGATACATATCCGTCAAAATTTACCGTATCGACCTCTGCGTAAATTTTTTAATTACTTTGTGCACATTCGTCAGATCGAGACGAAACTGGCGCCAACAGGACCGTATCGTTTTTCTGGTCATGTATGCCAAGTTTGGTTCGATTCTGAGACAGTTGATCGGATCGCCGTTTTGCGGGCCCCACGATCCGACTCAACGAGCGATTTTGTACACAGCCTGCTGGAATCCAACTTTGGACATACGGTTGGGTTCGTATCATCAAAACAAATCTGTAGACATATAGTTTGACGACTTTAGAGACCATTGACTCTGGCACGCTTTTTGGTGCAAAGTGGGTCCAACTGCGGACACCGTTTTGACCCAAAATTACCGTTTTGCTCCTGTGACCAAAATTGGACTTAAGGACAGGCTATCCTAGCTAATTTGACTAATTTGGAAAAGTTGATAACATCTATTACAGCTTTTGGAGGCAGTTGTGAGACTTGGACTTTCTGACTTGTTGATTGGCGATATATTGTTGGTTCTCCGTGCAACCCTCAGGCAAGTATTCCTTGTCGAACATATGCAGTATTTATATTGTTTTTTTCTATTGTACTTCTTTCATCTGGTTACCTGTTTCCCATATATTGTGATTGGTTTGTCATCGACTGTTTTACTTGTTTCTAGATTTACGTGCACGTATAGGATATTCGACATTGCTTGATTATTGGTCTTTTCGTGTTACCTTGTCTCGTGATTGAGTTGTCAGTTTCTCTATCTTGTTGTTGACTTGACCATTTTTGACTGGGAGTATCTTGCATTCTACTACAGTTGAGATATACAATAGATTGGGAGTATCTTACATTGTACTGCGACTTATAGCCAATTTTTATTTTGATATTGCTTGATTGACTTGACTTGAGACATACTATAGATTGGGAGTATCTTGCATTGTACTACGACCTATAGCATATATTGATTGATTGATTGACTTGATTTGCGATACTATGAATTGGGAGTATCTTGCATTGTACTACGATTTATAGGAGTCTACTTGAACTTCTATCCTTTAGGAGAGGAGATCGATACTAGAATTGGCTAATCTCGACTGAGAGTATCCTGCTTTGTACGTTAATTGAAGCACTATAGATTAGGAGTATCTTGCATTGTACTACAAGCTATAGGAGTTCTGATTGATTGTTAGCCAAGTCTAGTATTCTATTTCCACACGACTCGTCGTCCTTAGATATTCTTCTTGCAGTGTTCTTATCCTCCATACATGTTATTTACTGTCATATTAGTAGGCATATTTTATGTATCTTGCTAGTCCTCTAAGGACCTGATGATCTCTTCAGGTGGCTGATTGCACAGAGTTAGTTAGCTGAGCATGTGGTAGTTGACTTCAATCATATGATTCAGGTATTTTGTTAGTGTTATTGATTTACTATCTTTCTCGTGCTTTTATGATAATCCTGCTTATCAGCTTAGCTTTATAGACTCATATTATTCTTGCAGTCTAATCGGACATATATGCTAGTAGGCTGTAGACCACGACCCATACTTGTTCATTCTTGTCTTATATATTCTTGTGGATTGAGATACACTGTAGATTACCATATTAGTCAGGATACCATGAACTTGATAGCTTATACGTACTCGAGTTGGGTTGGAGTCTGCTTGACACGTAGCTGGCTTGCTCACGAGCTCGCGTCCGGAAAGCGGGTGCGGGTCGTGACAGATAGTTTTAGTTATTTAACCTAACCCTTTGTAAAACTTCTTTTAGATAAAATTCTTTCATAACACATTGATTTGATGACTTGTGTTAGGCCCTTATCTTAGAAATGATAGTCTAGTTTTGACATTAGAACAGTAACCCTTGTAGTTAAATCTCTGTTATTTATGATTACCAGTTTTTATGTAGGGTATTAGTCTGCTCAAGAGGTAGTGACCCCTCCGATTGATAAGAAGGATAGTAGGATGTATATATAGATGGTTAAAACAGTATATAGGAAAATTTAAAGGTTTGGTGGAGACTTTAAGATTTAAGAAGGATGATATTGAAGGTGTATGTGAAGGAAATACGAAGATTGATTTTATAATGGAGAATAAGTTCCTACATGACATAGTAGTATTAGCTTTGAAAGATTTTGAGGATAGTGATTTGAATAAGTTTGAGGATTTTATAAACTTTGATCTAGAGATTTTTGATCCAAGTTAGGACAAGGAGTAGGAATTTAAATTTTGGGATGATTAAGTTGATAGGGGAGAATAAGATCAAAAAGAAGGAAGAAGAGTTTTAATAAGAGCAATATTCATGAGAAATACCTTGGGAATTTAGGCCCTGCTTCCAGGGGAAGTTTGGAGGTGAGTTTGGACCTAGACATGTCTTTGATGAATTGATGCACCCTACTATTGCTTATATGATTTGATACCTTATGACTGCCTAGTGCTGTAGTATGACTAGTATAACTAGATGAGACCCCAGACTGACATTACATGCCATGACCCCGTAGGTTAATCTTTCAAATTGTATGATTTAGATAAAGTTTCTGAGACTATGATTGTTGGAAAAGTGACCTTAAGAGGAGTACAACCACCTTAAATTTCGAGGACAAAATTATTCTAAGGAGGGTAGACTTGTAACCACCACTTTTCTAAAATGAGAGTAATTTTGAACTTTTATAAATTTATCATTAAATAATAGGATTTAAATCATGTTAATAATTTATGGTAACTTTTAATTATTTTAATACTATTTAATTTAGTGTATTGTGACTTTGGTGTTTTACTAGTATAACCTTAGAGTTACTTGACCGAGAGACTAACCATGACCATGGAGATCTAACCATGTGATTAGATTGACTATTTACCACTTTTTAAGTTAGGGGTATTTGGGTTATTTTTAACTTTTGGTGAAAATAAATTTTGATTAATTAATATTGTGCTAATCATTATGTTAAGCCTTAACATAGAATTGTCCTAACCTAGATATTAGTCATGAGCCTAGATATTAGATTAGAAGTTTTCATCACATGACAAGGTTAGAAATATCTAGATATTAAGTTAGGAGTAGGATATTTGTTAAGGTTAGATATTTTACTTTGGGCCTTTGCTTGAGGGCTTAATTTATATTGCAGAGGGCCTTTAGTTCCTATTGAACTTAAATCCTAACCCTAAAGAAACCCTTGGCTGCCATCAATTACCCCCTCCCCTATATAAACACATGTTAGCACACCCTTTGCCTCTTTTCATTACATCTTGAAACCCTAATTTGAGTTCTTCCCCAAATCACCCCCTTTTCTCCAAATCACCTTCGAATTGAGCCTAGTCTTTTGCATTGCACCCCCTTGCTATAGAAGAGATCATTGGAGGCTAGCTATTTGGGAGCTAATTGGACCATAGCAATTGGAGAAGGACCTCATTTCTAGGCTTTTGTATTGAGATCTAACTCTTAATAGGTAATGGCCCTAAACTCATTTATTTTCCTGTTTTTTCTTTATAGATGCATGCAATTAGGCACCATAGACCTGTAGACCAAGTTTGGTAGGATTTCGTGTCCATTTGATACGCGTATCGGAGGCATGTCGGAGTGTAGTATAAGGTGTTTGATGAAATGCCTCAATGAATTATATATTAATATTTTCAAAACTAATTTCACTTTCCTGTAGCCTTATATGTGTGATTTGCATTTCCTGAGCACTGAGCACATTTTGACACATTCTTTGTATCCAAAAGTGGACACAGGACTCAGCACGAGAGCTATGGACACAGTCATGCTGCTCGACCACGTTTTCTCGAAGCACAGGCCACGTGGACACGTACCATTTGGCATGGAGGTGGGGCCATGACTGTCAGGCCCCTCCCCAAGTTTGAGGTGAGTTTTTGTCGTATCAGATACGTAATCGTGTCTGTGTGGGTTTTAGACAGACTGTGCATGTTCAAATTTGAGCCTCTGAAATAGTGGTTCGATACGTGGACACGAGACCAATTGGACACGAGACAGGTATTAGACAACTAGACCTACCCTAACCTAGTTGTAGACACGTGCACGAGACCCCACGTGGTGTGTGTCGTGTCCAAGAAGACCCGACACATGCCGCACACACCTCTCTGTGCACTGCTGGTTTGCTGATACTTGTTCGACCCTGTTTGACACCAAATTGGACACGCCTGTGGACACAAACCTGACACGAGGTTGACACTATGTTCACACATGCACCCTTCCATTTTTTCTAATTTTACTCTCTTTTGGTTTTCGAATTGGGTTGTTCCTAGGTTGGCTGAGTTTTGACTGATACTTGGGTTGGATGGCGGATACTTGTATAGGTTGATGTTTAGGGATTTCCATATTTCCTAAGTTTAATTGTTTAGTAGCTGGATTTGGGGTATGATTCAGATGATATATACATTTGTTTTTGATGCTATATATATATATATATATATATAAAATATATATATATTTCAGATATTATATATATAGGTTTAGATGTTATCTATATATATGTTCAGTTGGTGAGGGAATGTGATGAGGGTTGAGTTTGGCATTAGCTTGGGTCAGTGGACAGTATCTTGGTATCTGAGATTGGAGTTTTGGGTTCAGTTTTGAGGAAAACCTGGGTATGGCTTGCAAAGTTGCTTGGCCATTTCAGGTATGTGTGAATAAGGGTAAGGGAATGAGGTGAGGATTCAGGCCATAGCAGTGGCCTGGGCTAGTAGTAATAGGAGTAGTAGCTACTGCAGTAGCATAGAGGAACGGAGCAGTTGGCTGCATTGGTCTTAGGCTATGTTGGCCTTAGCCTCAGTCAGTAGCAGCCAGCAGCACTAGCAGTGGTTGCAACCGAGGTAGCAGCAGCAGTAGGAGTAGATGCAAGCTTGGCTTGGCTTGGCTTGACTTGTATATGGGGTTAGATTGAGGGTTCAGAGAATGGTAGGTAATGAGTAGCAAGAGTTAGTGTCTCCTTGAGTGTTTCAGTTAATAGAGGAGAAATAGGTTGTATAGGATATTGGTTAGTGTGAGTTTGGTTAGTGAGTTAAAGTCTTGTGTTAGCTTAAGATAGTTGTATTTGTTAGTATCAGAGTTTTAGAGTTGTGAGTGTGGGGAGAGAGTGTATCATGAGGTATGTATGTATGTAGGTTTAATGAATGAATGTGTGTAATTATGTATGTATGATTATATACCTTTACCTTAACTGTCACTCAATACACACACACACATACCTTTATACAAGTTACCCTTCCAAATATATATATATATATATATATATATATATATATATATATATATATATATGTGTGTGTGTGTGTGTGTGTGTGTGTGTGTGTGTGTGTGTGTGTGTGTGTGTGTGTGTGTGTGTGTGTGTGTGCGTGTGTGTTATATAGTATGTAATTGGTATATATGTATGTGGCATATGCCTAAGAGGCTATGTTAGCCAGGCTATATTACCTTAGTAACCTAGTATAGTGAGGTTAAATATAGTTTGACGTAGATATTGACCAATGGTCTAGGATTGACCTTGGTTGACTGTAGAGTTGACTAAACCATAGATGTTGACCAATATTGACTTGTTGACCAAGTTTGACTATTTGACTGGAGTTTGACCAAGAGTTTACTTTGACCTAGATTGACCTAGATTCATGTAGAATGCATTGTTAACTTCAATTATTACCTTCTTGATTACATCATAACCTGTGTGCTCTATTTAGGACACAGACACCTCAGTTCAGACATCTATTTTTACAGTCACTCAGGATCTCAGGCGAGTACATTTTCTGATCGTTTTATACTTTTCAGGATCTATATTCTTGCTCTAGACTACTTTACTTGATGTTGACACTTGTTATCACAGATTAATATTATATAGATCTTTTCATACGATGTTATCCCCTCAGCGGATACATCGGGTATTTCACGTTCATGTACTTTATCATGAGCATCGTGTACTCTTTGTATTCGTGTTATTCGTGTACAAATCGTGTGCTCTTATGTATTCTCGTGTGCTCACATGATCTTCTTGTGCAAACTAATCATCGTGTACATAACATAACATGAATGGATCCTTGTGTATTGTTTGGGGACGGAGGAGTAGAAGTGGTTATGTGATTATTTCTTAGTTTACTCGTGTACAATTTTGTAACTTAGTCGTGTACAATATCACACCGATTATATAACCATCTTGTGCTCTAAATCACTTATAGACACTTACAGTTCTTACTTTCTATTATATATATATATATATATATATATATATATATATATATATATATATATATATATATATATATATATATATATATCCTGTTTTCCAGATATCTCTTTTACTACTCATGTACATCTCTTATAGCACTTCATGTATATTATTCTATTGCTTGTTTTATATTTTCTTTCTTGATATGAACTACGTGAGAGATATGTGCTCGTTTCTATCCTGACTGGACCTGTTAAAAATATTACAGATGTTACTGATGATTTCTATACCACCTGCTATGGAGCACACCTAGATGATTCCTGTGAGTTGGACCTTCAGAAGGATCCAGCTATAGCTGTGGATACCATCCCTATTGCCTAGGCTAGACTACTAGGCTACTTATCTTACTTCTTTATGTCATTTGTATTTGACTTCTGAGTTGTATTATTTCTGGATGTTGAGATGTTAGTGTCGTTTAGACACTTGGACTAATTTCTTTCTATTTGTATTTCTCTTTTGAGATTTCACATCTATCTTATCGTGCTTTTATATACCTCTAGATTTTGTGATTGAGTTGTATCTTATAAGATTGTCCTCCGTTCGGAGAGTATATCATATTTTGTTTAGTTGTGATTGTGACCTAGAATAGCGTTCTACCGCCGATACTGCGGCGTAGGCTAGACGTACCCACTTCTCGTGCCTCTACACTGGGTGCGGGTCGTGACACTTTTCTAATGAACAGTAGGGTGTTTCAGTTAGGGTATCGTAAGGGAAATGGGGAATGTGAATGGAATGAATGTTAGTATTCAGTTAGCTCGGTTAGTGAGGTTAGTATCAAATAAGATTTATGAGGGTTCAGTTTGTATCAGATAAATGTATCAGTGGCGGGGAACTTTGCTTGCCTTGCATTTGCTTGGCTTTGTATTACCTGCCTTTGCTTTGGCCTTGCATTTGCAGTGGCAGTATCAGCAGCAAGCTGTAACACCCAGTTTTCTGAAATTGGGGTATTTTTGAAAAATTATTATTTATTAATGGTATTATAGTCATGATATAATTTTTGGTGATTTTTAGTTAGTTAAAACTATTTTCAAAGTCATGACTTATGACTTTGTGATTTTGTTAGTATAACTTAGTGTAAACCCTAGTTATTCCTTAAACTAGAAGTTGCCATGACCATGTGAGCTTAGCCATAGGCTTAGAACATCAAATTAGGACTTTTTAGCCTAAAGGGATATTTTGGTAATTTTCTAGGATTTATTTAGAATTATTTGGATTTATGTGTTTTTATTATTATTTAATTATTGATTAGTGTCATGTTAGTCCCTAACCTAGTTTAGCACTAATCTAGAGGTTAGCTACTAACCTAGAGGCTTGAGGATAGATATTAGTCTTTGATTAAAGTAGGATAAATATATAGATTGCCTTTATTGATATTTTGCTTAAACCATTCAAAATATCTCAACCTTTACACAAAAGTCTTGCCTTAACCATGAAGGAAAGGGCAAGGACACCCCCCCCCACTTGCCATGGCCGGCCAAGGGCACCCCCCTAGCAGCCACTCCATCCTATATAATCCCATTGCATCATTCATGAACATTTTTACATGAATTTTAATCCTAGAAAAATCCCATTCCTCCAAACCTACACAACTTGATCATTTTTGATCCAAATTACCTCTAGTTTCTTGCATTAGACTCCCCTACACTAGAGGATACTAGTTAGGGCCTGCTATCAAGGATTTGTGGAGCTTTGGGCATCACCAAGAGAAGAGGACACCCCCTCCTACTTGGTGTTTTCTTGAGTTTTCACACAAATAGGTAAATACCCTCAAATCATGTTAATATTGTGTTTTCTCTTCATATTTGCATGCATCTAGGTACCAGGGAACTGTAGGTCAAGTTTGGTGAAAATTAGAGTTGGTTTGGTGTCCGTATCGGACACGTATCCTAGGCTAGGAAACCTTGTTTGATGAAATGCCACAAAGGATCTGTTTTTGTCAAAATGTAAAACAAATTATATTTTTGTGTAGCCCTAGACTAGTAGGTCACAACCCAAGTGGACTGAGCACGTTTTCGTGCTGTGTCCGTGTCCAAAATGGACACGAACCCACTGTACGAGACTCGCGTGCGTGCCCTGCTACCCCACCCTTCGTGCACACTGCACAGGCACCTAGGACACGAGAAAATTGACATGGACACGGGGGCAATGTCTGCGAACATGCCCCCAAAGTTTGGTGTCGCGTCGTGTCGTGTCGAGTGAGAAATCTCACTCGCACTGGACACGCGCTGTCAGCGCACACGCGCGCGGGGGCAACTTCGCACGTATCGTGTCGCGCGGACACGACACGTTGGCACCTCGTGGTGACACGAGCGTGTAGCCCATCATGTGGCGTACACGAGGACACGAGCACGAGATGCGTCGTGTCCTGTGTCGCGAGCACGAGACGTGCAACCGCGTGCACGACGCTGTGCACGCGTATGAGTATCAGGATTTACCCGAGTGAGTTTTTTGAGTGTTTGGACACGTCAAACTGTGTCGTGGTGTCGTGTCAGGTACCTAGGACACTAGAGGACACTGTGGGACACAGTTACCAACCAATGGAATCGAGCCTCAGTTGGGTTTCGTGTGTGAAATTGGGTTTACCTGTTTTCGAATACACAGTGCATATTTTTCCAGATTTTGGATAAATCCCAGTTTTTCAAAAATGAATTTCAAATCTATTTTGATTATGATATATGCATGTATATGTGTATTTCAGTGTATATATATGTAGTATATATGTATGTGTGTGTGTAGGTGAGGTTTGAGGGTATATGGTTGTGTATATTTGTAGTGGTGTATATATATACATATATATATGTATATATGTACTGTGTACTGTGTGTGTGTTTCTGGATTTCAAAAACCTGAAACCCCCCTGTAACAGTGTGTTCAGTCCCTTCTCTCTCTCTCACTGTCCAGCTCTCTCTCTCTTTCACTCTCTCTCTCACTCTAAGTCTCTCACCCTCTCACTTTCTTCTCCCCCTATATATATGTAATATATATATAAGTTTTATATATATATGTGATATATATATATATATATATATATATATATATATATATATTTGTATTAGATTACATTATGTCATTATATATATATATAAGTGAGTGTGATTGTAATATATAGGGTATACATACATATTGATATTGGGTAGTAGATAGATGTGTATATCTATATATATAGATATATATATAAATGACTTCCTAGATATAGGTTATATGAAAACCTATGACAATAGCCTATGACCAAGTGACTAGCCTATGGCATTGGGGCTAAACCCAAAATTGACCTAATGGCCCAAAACACTAACTAGTTGACCCTTGTTGACTAAGGGTTGACCAAAGTCAACCTTAGGTCAAATTTGACCTAGTTAACCTAGGATTGACCTAAAATGACTAGTTTAACTAGTTTGACTAAAACCCTAACTAGTTTGACTAGTGTTGACCTAACTTTGACTAGTTTGATTAGAATGTTGACCAGGAGTTGACTTTAACCTAGATTTGACTAACCCTAACTTGTTTGACCTTGTTTGACTTTATTTGACCTAGTATGACTTCCTGTGACCTAGTATGACTTCCTGTGACCTAGTTTGACTATTAGAGTTGACCAAGAGTTGACTTTTGACCAGATTGACCTAGAATCATGTAGTATGCATTGTATACTCTATTTTTACCATTGTGGATACATTGTGACTTGTGTTGCTCTGATTAGGAGCCACACATCTCTCCTCAGGCAGTATATCCTCTTCAAACATTCAGTTATCAGGCGAGTACATTCTCTGACCGTTTCATACTTGCCAGGATTTATATTTTTTCTCTAGATTACTTTACTTGATGCTGACATGATTGTTATCACGGATTGGTACTATATGGATCTTTTCATGAGATATTATCCCTCTCGGAAGCATCAGATACAGCATGTTGTGCATTTCACGAATCATCATGTATCTCATGCTTCTATTATCATGAATCTTCATGTATCAGCTAGTGACTCATGTACTCTCATGATCACCGAGCCTTCATGAATCTTCATGAATCACTCATGTATCACCCATTTATGGGCTTATCACGAATCTTAACATAGCCTGAATGGATCCTTGTATATTGATTGGGGATAGGGGAGTGGAAATAGTCATGTGGATATTACCCCAGTAGCTATAGTCATGAATCACTCTTAGCTGTAGCCATGAATCTCCTATGCATTCACATGTCTATATTTTACTCTGACTCACTAGTCACTGCTAGTTCTCTATTATAGTAGATATTTCATTACAGTTATCTCTTTTACTACATGTATCTTCTTTCAACAGTTCCTGTATTTGCTCTATTGCATGCATTATATTTCCTATCATACTATGCACTGCGTGAGATGTATTGTGCTCGTTCCTGTCCTGACTGGATCTATTGAAAATATTACAGAGGATGAGGATGAGGCCTTGGTGTCTACCTATTATGGAGCAGGACTAGATGATACTTATGTTGTGGACCCTCAGCAGGATCCACCTGCAGCTGAGGATATTGCCCCAGTAGTCTAGGCCAGTTTAGCTAGACAGTCTTTTCTGTATTATCATTTTGTCTCACATCTGAGTTGTATTTTGAGATGTTGAGATATATAGACTCTTAGACTTATTGTATTATGAGTTGACATTTTGATGTTATGTTATCCTAGACACTTGGACTTATTTCATCTATTCTACTGTTCTCTTTGAGTTACTGTCTATCTATCTTTCATTCTTCTATCCTAGATGTGATTGAGATGTATATTGGTTATGTCACCTCCATTCGGAGAGTATAAACTGTACAGGTACTTTTATATTGTTAGATGATTGACCTAGGACAGCGTTCTACCGCCGACACTGCGGCGTAGGATGGACGTACCCACTTCTCTTACCCTTACTCTAGGGTGCGGGTCATAACACATTTTTAGTGGTGGCCCATGCAGGTCGAGTTTATGTAGTGATATTCGAACTAGAGTATCACTACAGCCTGCGATAGGATTTGGGGAATAAGCTTAGTGAGAGAGGATACTCAATCATTGTTAGGATATCTTGAGAGATTCCTGGGATGACCCTTGAGAATCTCATTTGAAATTACGATTTAAACTCCTTTTCCCTAGATTGAATTTGATTTTCGGAAGATTCACTGTAGAACTTTGAATCCTGGTATTAGTTGATGATTTTGAAATTTTTGTAGTTGTTGATTTTAATTCCTTTGTGTTAGATTAATATCTTTTATTTTAGGGTACTCAATCACATTTATGAGAAAACTCTCATCTGTTTCTTGCCATCTAATCCTCTTGCTAATTGCTTTCCATTGAAATGAACTGTCCCTTCTATTTTTGCATCTTGCTCAACTCTTTCTACCAAACTATGTGACTGTATCCCAAACCTGACTTACTCGACATTTCCTCAAATAAAGACTTTATTGAGACCTTCTAACCTTGACCTTTGATTTGATCGAACCCTAACTATATTCATCTAGTAGCCTATCTATCCCTAGGGCTGTGTTCCTAAATTATTTACTGGATTCCTAATTAATTTTATTCCATGGGTTAATTTGATCTTCCTTAATTTTGCATCAATTGTCACGTCTTGAACTCCCAATTTCTATTTTTTAGATCATTGGACGTCCTTTACCGTGACTTAGATATTCAGAGTATAATACTAGCTGTTACCTCCCAACAAACTTCACATGTAAGACCTAGACTAGCCCACCTTCATGTAGGTATTCCATGTCCTACTAAAACCCGTCTCCTTGTATTCTATTTTCTTGATATGATTTTCTGGTCAAATGGCTAAACTATAACCTTTACCGTGATACTAAACTAATTCTTATTTCAATTAGAGATCCACCTTGGCTCAATTCTTTCGACCTGGCATGTGATGGTGTTCTGCTGGAACCCTTAAATGCTTAGCCTTGAATGCTTGACCCAATTGGTTAAGGATCTTGGACTATGTATCTTCTTTCATCATTCCACCCTTACTTATATCTTATGCTACAAATTTATCCTTAGTTTTACAAGCTTATCCTTTCGAGCTTGATCATGACATATTTTATTGGGTGCGCACCCACTAACATATTGTCTAATCAGAACCGGCGCATGATGGTCTGATCAACCTATTGCATTTTGGTTCGCTTTTCATATATTAATCTACGTGGATGGAGACACAGTTAAACTTGCCCTAGAATCTTATCCGCAACAGCCTTGACAATTCTCCTTGGAATTATTTTGTCGCCTATGAACCTCGTATTCGTATCCAGTTGAATTAAATTTAATCATGACCTGGATCTTCATCATTAGATGCTCGTACTCATACTTGATTTCATTGATTTCCCATCTTGCCCAAATCTCGATTTATCCTAAAATTGATCAACTTAGATCGTGTCAAGACTAAAATCTATTTGTGATTGTTTGTGCCAAAATTTTCAATTTTCTTTTACCACTTTATGGAATAGTAACTTTTAATGATTTCTCACTTGCTTGTTAATGACCAATTTTTATATAGGATGGTAGACGGCCCCCTATAGCCTTGATGATTGTTGTTCCCTTACCTTTCCAATTAGGACACCTTAGATTGCTTGTACGTTTTGATACCATAGGACAGTATTGATCTAGAATGACTAGTGCTCCTAGATGAGACCACAGACTGTCCCATTTAACCTGTCCCCCTGGTACCACTATTTCATCACGATTTTTGGTTCAATTTAGGCCATAGACCTTTCCCACTCTAAAATATGATCATCGTGGACACGTTACCGTGACTTTTAAATTAGGAGCACAAGACTCGTTGTTTTCTCAAAACTGACTTCACATACATGACCTAGACATGACACTCTACACCTATGACCTTAGTGTCCCACTCAGGCATACTATCGTGTGCTTCATTTGCTTAGTACGATTTTCCGGACCCGAGACTCCATCCTGATTTACCCCATGGAGTTACTTTTGATTTCGATTTGGATTAAGGACACCTTATGACCTAAAACTGCCAGCCAATTTTTGGACATGACCCAGTATAGGTCTACTATCCATATTTTGCTTGTTGACCTTGCATGTTGCTAGGTAGTGGCTTCGTCCCTGATTATTGGAGGTTTGACCTAGGAGGAGTACGACCATCTAAATTTCGAGGACGAAATTATTTTAAGGTGGGTAGACTTGTAACACCCAGTTTTCTGAAATTGGAGTATTTTTGAAAAATTATTATTTTTATTATTTATTAATGGTATTATAGTCATGATATGATTTTTGGTGATTTTTAGTTAGTTAAAACTATTTTCAAAGTCATGACTTATGACTTTGTGATTTTGTTAGTATAACTTAGTGTAAACCCTAGTTATTCCTTAAACTATAAGTTGCCATGACCATATGAGCTTAGCCATAGGCTTAGAACATCAAACTAGGACTTTTTAGCCTAAAGGGGTATTTTGGTAATTTTCTAGGATTTATTTAGAGTTATTTGGATTTATGTGTTTTTATTATTATTTAATTATTGATTAGTGTCATGTTAGTCCCTAACCTAGTTTAGCACTAATCTAGAGGTTAGCTACTAACCTAGAGGCTTGAGGATAGATATTAGTCTTTGATTAAAGTAGGATAAATATCTAGATTGCCTTTATTGATATTTTGCTTAAACCATTCAAAATATCTCAACCTTTACACAAAAGTCTTGCCTTAACCATGAAGGAAAGGGCAAGGACACCCCCCCTTGCCATGGCCGGCCAAGGGCACCCCCCTAGCAGCCACTCCATCCTATATAATCCCATTGCATCATTCATGAACATTTTTACATGAATTTTAATCCTAGAAAAATCCCATTCCTCCAAACCTACACAACTTGATCATTTTTGATCCAAATCACCTCTAGTTTCTTGCATTAGACTCCCCTACACTAGAGGATACTAGTTAGGGCCTGCTATCAAGGATTTGTGGAGCTTTGGGCATCACCAAGAGAAGAGGACACCCCCCTACTTGGTGTTTTCTTGAGTTTTCACACAAATAGGTAAATACCCTCAAACCAAGTTAATATTGTGTTTTCTCTTCATATTTGCATGCATCTAGGTACCAGGGAACTGTCGGTCAAGTTTGGTGAAAATTAGAGTTGGTTTGGTGTCCGTATCGGACACGTATCATAGGCTAAGAAACCTTGTTTGATGAAATGCCACAAAGGATCTATTTTTGTCAAAATGTAAAACAAATTATATTTTTGTGTAGCCCTAGACTAGTAGGTCACAACCCAAGTGGACTGAGCACGTTTTCGTGCTGTGTCCGTGTCCAAAATGGACACGAACCCACTGCACGAGACTCGCGTGCGTGCCCTGCTACTCCATCCTTCGTGCATACTGCACAGGCACCTAGGACACGAGAAAATTGACATGGACACGGGGGCAATGTCTACGAACATGCCCCCAAAGTTTGGTGTCGCGTCGTATCGTGTCGAGTGAGAAATCTCACTCGCACTGGACACGCGCTGTCAGCGCACACGCGCGCGGGGGCAACTTCTCGCGTATCGTGTCGCACGGACACGACACGTTGGCACCTCGTGGTGACACGAGCGTGTAGCCCATCATGTGGCGTACACGAGGACACGAGCACGAGATGCGTCGTGTCCTGTGTCGCGAGCACGAGACGTGCAACCGCGTGCACGACGCTGTGCACGCGTGTGAGTATCAGGATTTACCCGAGTGAGTTTTTTGAGTATTTGGACACGTCAAACTGTGTCGTGGTGTCGTGTCAGGTACCTAGGACACTAGAGGACACTGTGGGACACAGTTACCAACCAATGGAATCGAGGCTTAGTTGGGTTTCGTGTGTGAAATTGGGTTTACCTGTTTTCGAATACACGGTGCATATTTTTCCAGATTTTGGATAAATCCCAGTTTTTCAAAAATGAATTTCAAATCTATTTTGATTATGATATATGCATGTATATGTGTATTTCAGTGTATATATATGTAGTATATATGTATGTGTGTGTGTAGGTGAGGTTTGAGGGTATATGGTTGTGTATATTTGTAGTGGTGTATATATATACATATATATGTATATATGTACTGTGTACTGTATGTGTGTTTCTGGATTTCAGAAACATGAAACCCCCCATGTGACAGTGTGTTCAGTCCCTTCTCTCTCTCTCACTGTCCAGCTCTCTCTCTCTTTCACTCTCTCTCTCACTCTAAGTCTCTCACCCTCTCACTTTCTTCTCCCCCTATATATATGTAATATATATATAAGTTATATATATATATATGATATATATATATATATATATATATATATATATTTGTATTAGATTACATTATGTCATTATATATATATAAGTGAGTGTGATTGTAATATATAGGGTATACATACATATTGATATTGGGTAGTAGATAGATGTGTATATCTATATATATAGATATATATATATAAATGACTTCCTAGATATAGGTTATATGAAAACCTATGACAATAGCCTATGGCCAAGTGACTAGCCTATGGCATTAGGGCTAGACCCAAAATTGACCTAATGGCCCAAAACACTAACTAGTTGACCCTTGTTGACTAAGGGTTGACCAAAGTCAACCTTAGGTCAAATTTGACCTAGTTAACCTAGGATTGACCTAAAATGACTAGTTTAACTAGTTTAACTAAAACCCTAACTAGTTTGACTAGTGTTGACCTAACTTTGCCTAGTTTGATTAGAATGTTGACCAGGAGTTGACTTTAACCTAGATTTGACCAACCTTAACTTGTTTGACCTTGTTTGACTTTATTTGACCTAGTATGACTTCCTGTGACCTAGTATGACTTCCTGTGACCTAGTTTGACTATTAGAGTTGACCAAGAGTTGACTTTTGACCAGATTGACCTAGAATCATGTAGTATGCATTGTATACTCTATTTTTACCATTGTGGATACATTGTGACTTGTGTTGCTCTGATTAGGAGCCACACATCTCTCCTCAGGCAGTATATCCTCTTCAGACATTCAGTTATCAGACGAGTACATTCTCTGACCGTTTCATACTTGCCAGGATTTATATTCTTGCTCGAGATTACTTTACTTGATGCTGACACGATTGTTATCACGGATTGGTACTATATGGATCTTTTCATGAGATGTTATCCCTCTCGGGAGCATCAGATACAGCATGTTGTGCGTTTCACGAATCATCATGTATCTCATGCTTCTATTATCATGAATCTTCATGTATTAGCTAGTGACTCATGTACTCTCATGATCACCGAGCCTTCATGAATCTTCATGAATCACTCATGTATCACCCATTTATGGGCTTATCACGAATCTTAACATAACCTGAATGGATCCTTGTGTATTGATTGGGGATGGGGGAGTAGAAATATTCATGTGGATATTACCCCAGTAGCTATAGTCATGAATCACTCTTAGCTGTAGCTATGAATCTCCTATGCCATTCACATGTCTATATTTTACTCTGACTCACTAGTCACTGCTAGTTCTCTATTATAGTAGATATTTCATTACAGTTATCTCTTTTACTATATGTATCTTCTTTCAACAGTTCCTGTATTTTACTCTATTATATGCTTTATATTTCCTATCATACTATGCACTGCGTGAGATGTATTGTGCTCGTTCCTGTCCTGACTGGACCTGTTGAAAATATTACAGAGGATGAGGATGAGGCCCTGGTGTCTACCTATTATGGAGCAAGACTAGATGATACTTATGTTGTGGACCCTCACCAGGATCTACCTGCAGCTGAGGATGTTGCCCCAGTAGTCTAGGCTAGTTTATCTAGACAGTCTTTTCTGTATTATCATTTTGTCTCACATCTGAGTTGTATTTTGAGATGTTGAGATATATAGACTCTTAGACTTATCGTATTATGAGTTGACATTTTGATGTTATGTTATCCTAGACACTTGGACTTATTTCATCTATTCTACTGTTCTCTTTGAGTTACTGTCTATCTATCTTTCATTCTTCTATCCTAGATGTGATTGAGATGTATATTGGTTATGTCACCTCCATTCGGAGAGTATAAACTGTACAGGTACTTTTATATTGTTAGATGATTGACCTAGGACAGCGTTCTACCGCCGACACTGCGGCGTAGGCTGGACGTACCCACTTCTCGTGCCCTTACTCTAGGGTGCGGGTCGTGACACAAGCAGCTTGCCTTGCCTTGTTTTGCAATGGCTCAAGCACTTGCAGCAGCAGCATGTGGCAACAGGGCAATTGCCTCGACTTTGCCTTGCTTGCCTGGGCAACTGCAAGCAACAGCAAGGGTTGGATTTTGCTGACACTTTGCAATGTATTCGACATTGCAAGTAGCAGTAGCTACTACTTGGCAGCCGGGGATTATACCCCTTTGTTGGGGTATATTGGCCATTGGCCATATGGCAATTGTTAGCTTATAGAATCTGAGCTTGCTACACTTGGCAGCAATCTACATGGCCCTTGTGCAGTGCCCAAGCCATATGAGGGGGTTGGCTAAGGGATTTTCCTAATCTAAGTGAAGGTAGTGGTTATCTCTCTAAGGTAATTACCTATTCTAGCTTAGTAATGTGTTATCTTTGGGTAGGTAATTACCTACTTTAAGTAAACTTAAAGTAATGCATTACCTATATAGTGGGAATAGGAAATTACCTAATCCAATTTAGGGTAAGGTAATGGTTAACCAATCAGTCCTAGATTATGGATTATCTACTAAGGTAGAGTATTACTTACTCTAGGTATAGGTAGTGTATTACCTAGGATAGGTTTGGGTATATCCCACATAAATATACATGTATATGGTAATGTCAGGCTAATGGTTATCTAAGTTAGGGTAATTATGTAGGTATGACTTGATAAGGGTTAACTTGGCCTAGATTTGACTAGGTATGACCAAGGTTGACCAGTTGACCAAAAGTTAACTGTAAGTCAAACTTGACCTAGTTTCGACCAAGATTGCATATCACGTATAAGAAAACCATGTCTAACACTGTTAAACCCTATTTAACATATGAATATCTCATTTATAGGTCTTGTGACTTAACTTTGAGCCTTGATTCATATTGACTGCTCAGGACCGCAGGTGAGTACATTCTCTGATAGTTTTTATTGCTTTGATATTTTCTATATCTATTCAGTTGTAGTATTTTACTTGATTCTCGACCTGAGGATACACGGACTAGTATACGTTGGATTCCTTCATGAGATGTTATTCCCAGTTAACCTGGTATATTGGTACTTATTCGATATTGTTTCTTGTACTTGTATAGACACCGATTTGGGAGTGGACTGGCCCCTGTTCTTTGAATCCCGTGTCATGATGTGTCATGGTTGGATCCATTATACTATTCGGGGGATTGGAAAGTTATTAGAGGTTATGTGATTAATACACCACTTGTTTACTACTTGTGCATAGCTCACCCTCGCCACACGTAGGGTGTAGCCTGACCTGATACTACTTGTGCATAGCTTTCCAATGTGGCCGACCTGATCCTCTATACTCGTACTTATGTATAACCGGTCAAATGGAATAGCCTGGTCTGGACCCAAGCCGATCACACAACACTCTAATATCTCAAGGCACCGTTTATACTTATATTGTACTCAGATTTGACTGTATCACTTTACATTCCAGTTTACTATATATTCTCATTCCCTGACATGATATTCAGTTTACCTTGTACTTCTTATTTCCAGTCTTGTTATTCTATTTTGTATTCCATTATAACTGTTTCTTATAGTACTTGTCAATTTAATGGAACTGTTGTTGGCGTTTGTACTTCACTTCAATCCTGACTGAAAAACTATTTTTTAGAGGACTTAGAGGCTGATTGCATAACCTTCTACGGGTTTGGGATAGATAGTGACTTTGATCAGGACTTGCCTGTGGAGCCGGTGCTCGTAGAGGATGCACCGCCAGTAGTGACTTAGTTTAGCTAAGTTTTACTAGACTTGTATTCCAGATTGATACATTGGGTCTGTTTATTTATTCTGGGATTATTTTATGTCTTAAATTCTAAACTTGTATGTCGTGACTCTGCTACTACTTTAGACTTTGTCTATTTTACTTTTTATCTTCGATCATATTCGTGCTTATCTTTCTTTAGATTCATGTGATTAAGTTATGTCATATATTTTCCTCCGTGCGGAGATGACAGGTTTATATACTATATTGTTGGTGTTAGATGTTATAGTTGACCTATACATCGTTCTACCGCCGATACTATAGCGTAGGCTGGACATACCGACGTGCTCGTACCCCTAAACCGGGTGTGGGTCGTGACACATGTTAGATGTTATAGTTGACCTATACAGCGTTCTACCGTTGACATTGTGGCGTAGGCTGGACATACCCACTTGCTCGTGCCCCTAAACCGGGTGCGGGTCGTGACAAGTGAAGACTTCTGAACCAATTAAAGGCAACTCCTTGGAGGGTGTCACTCCCCGATCCCGGAGGACGGAAATGTTTCCACTGAGTATGATGTCGTACAAGCATAAATTATACTTATGTAATGCATGAACTTGTACGATAACAAAATAAATTGAATAATGTTGGGTTGTATCTCGTTTCCGGTTGAGCGCTCAAATGGGAGGTGATAATGAAGTTAATAATTTAGTCCCACATCGGGTAGGCGATGGGATCATGTGGTGTAGATAATTAGAATTGGTTCAGGCCTTACATAAGAATTCTCTTTTAAGGCATATGGGCCCAATTCAATATCACATCTTATGGGCTAACTCCGATTCGGATAATACTATATTTCCAACAAGTGGTATAAGAGCTTTAAGGGTTCTGGCAACCATGTCTACGGAGCAGATGAACACTCGTATGATCACCCTCACAGGAGAAAACTGGGCAATTGGAAAGCCAAAGATGGAGGATCTACTCTGGTGCAAGGACTTGCATGGTCCATTGGAGGACGATATCGCAAAGTCAACGGATAAAGCTGCTGATGACTAGAAACAACTGGATCGGAAGGCCGTTTGATTTATCCGCCAATGGTTGGATGATTTGGTGTTTCATCATGTATCCATGGAAAGTTCGACAAAAGCATTATGGGAGAAGATACATTCGTTGTATGAAAGGAAGACAGTTGGCAACAAGACGTTTCTTATTCGCCAACTCGTCAACTCGAAGTACACAGAGGGTGCCCCAGTGGCACAACATCTAATGAGGTTCAGGATATCATCAATCAGCGGACTGCGATGAATATATGGTGATTGATGATGAGCTTTATGCGTTACTACTTTTGAGTTCTCTGCTGGAAAGCTGGAAGACGTTGGTGGTGTTAGTGAGCAACTCTGCTCCTGATGAAGTTGTCTTGATGGAGGTAGTTAAAAGTAGCTTGTTGAATGAGGAGGTCCGACGCAAAAAAATGGAATCGTCGTAGGAGTCCACTCTGGTGGCTTCCTACGGAAGGAGAAGACCCAAGTCACAGGCAAGGATATGGGAGAGTTCTCGGGATCTTGCGATTATGGACCACAAGGAGGGCTGCTATCACTGTGGCAAAAGGGGTCATATCAAGAGGAAATGCATGAAGCTCAAAACTGAGAAAGCCAAAGACAAGGACGATTATGAGGATCTCACGGCATTTAGAGATATCATCATCATAGCGACTGACGCAGAGGAACCTTGTGGCATATGTCATGATTGCGACTAGGTCATGGATACGGGGGCATCACATCATGCCACTCCACATAGAAGGATCTTTACGTCATACCACGGTGGCTGGTTTGGACGTGTGAATATGGGCGACAAGGGGACAACTACAGTTGTAGACATCGGTAATATGTACTTGACGATGGAGTTTGGTAAGAAACTCATTCTCAAGGGTCTGTGACATGTACCGAGTTTGTGCTATAACTTGGTTTTGGTAGGAAGGTTGGCAGATGATGGCTGTCGTAGTTTGTTTGGGGACAAAGATTGGATGATTGCGATAGGTTCCCAACAGCTGGCTCTAAAAGATTTGTATTATGGCATGTACAGGCTCAAGCCGCTGAGATATAAATGCAGACCACAGACACCGGACGGAGGCTCGAGGGGTGTTCGACAGGAAGTGGATCGTTGAGAACTTTCTGAGGAGGAGCTTCTAGATGCTTTAAGGGATACAAAGGATTTGGTTCGTCGAGACAAAGCGACAGATGATAATGAGTCAAAGATTAACGGTCAGTCTATCGGTCCCATGATAGCTACTCGATCTCCTGATGGGGGTTGCTCTACGAATCCAGTTTTGGGGACCACCATTGTAGACTCAGCAGCAGAGGTTCGTCCAGCATCAGCAGCAGGCCAGGGGAGGCCATCCAGGGCGAGCTTTCGTCATGACAGCCGAAGATGCTCAGGCCATTGGAGATCTAGTCGCAGGTTCCGTTCTTTTGATTCAATTCTGCGATTCCCGCCTTGAAAATTCAATTCCATCTGTTCCTATCTGTTTCTTCATTGTTGATAAGTTTCGATCTGGTGCTTCATTATGATTTAATTTTCTTCTGAGATAAGTCGTATGGGCTAGGTCGCCTCGATATGAGATTTTAGAATCCTCTAGGGTCATGCTAGCAGGCATAGTGAGGACATATAGTCGGACTATGGACGTATTTCTCGGGTGTGAGAATTTAAGGTTTTCGCTGCCAAGCGCGCGGCAATGCGAAAATTTTAAATACCATAGTTCTAGAGGTATGTACCATAGTTGAGGACGCTGTGATTATCGTAGCCTTGCTCACTAGCATGACAGAGATTCTGAGTATCATGGTTTTGGACAGACGCATATGATTATCTGACGGTATGATTGAGACTCTGATTGTGGGGTGTTTGACCTAGAAGGACTACTACCATTTTAATTTCAAGGACGAAATTCTTCTAAGGTGGGTAGACTTGTAACACCCAGTTTTCTAAAATGAGAGTAATTTTGAAATTTTGTATTTTAATTTATTTAATTATGATATTATTTAATAATATGATTTTTGGTAATTTTTAATCATTTTTTAAACCATTTAAATCATGACTTGTGATTTTGGTGCATTGACTAGTATAGCCTTAGACTGTTGACCTAGAGCCTAGTCATTGTGATTAGGATATTTGATTAGTATATTTTAGTCTAGAGGATATTTTGGTCATTTTAGAATTTATTGGAATTTTTAGGAATTTTTAGAAATTATTTTGGAATTGTTTGATTGAAGGTTGACTAGGTTGACTTTGACTAGCTTTGACTTGTGACCTAACCCTAGTTAGGTTAGACTTGACTAGATATGAGATCCTAGGTTAAGTTAGGTCAACCATACTCTAGTTAGTGCAAACATTTGAGAATATTGAGTTTTGAATGGAGAGATTTAACCACAAGCCATGACTTGTGACTTTTAAGTCATTTGTTAAATGACTAGGCCCAAAGCCCAAGACAAGTTTCAAAACCCTAACCCTAAGCCTAGTGGCCAGCCACCATATCCTCCTTGGGAACACCACCCTATAAATACTCTCTTAGTTTAGGGTTGCCTCTTTTAGGAAAGCTCAAGTTTAGAAGGAGGTGAGTTCTTATCTTCATTAATTCACCATAAATTCATTTTAGGTCCTAAAATCCCCAAATCAGTTGCAATGGGTTCTAACACTGGTATACTTGCTGTTGTTGGAGTTTTATTTCAGTTTGTGGTGATATTGGTGGATTGGGACATCAAGGAGAAGAGCTTTGAATAGGGGTTTTTATTGGAAAGTTCAACAATAGGTAAATTCCTCATCCCTCCATGAAATTTTATTTTGTCTTCATCATTAGGGAGACCTAGGAGTCCCCTAAGCATCAATATAGGTTTTGTGTCGGGTATCCTAAGTTTCGTGTCCATTTGGACACGTATTAAGGGAGCAGCCTAGGTGTTTGTCGAAATGCCCAAGAGGGGATTTCGATCTCGTTTTTGGAAATTTTTTAAATAGGAATTTAGGTTTTGATATTTCTTATTGGTTTCTGGTTGACTGAGGTGGTGTTTGTGTCGTGTCGAGCTGTTTTGGACACGTGACACGCAGTCGTGCACACGCGCGCGCAGGGACTGTGCGTGCCCTGCCACTCGGGCATGATTGCGACACGGACACGCCACCCCGACACTTGGGATTTGACACACAGCATGGGGCCGACACTGACACGGGGCTCCCCAAGTTTCAGAGCCCCACGTGTCGTATCGGACAAGCACGAGCTCCTGCACCGTTTTGTGCACTGCACAGTTTTTTGTTGAATCACGCACTGACATGCGTGTCCCGTGTCTCGTACACGTGTTGTGGACACGTGGCAGGGTGCCCTAGCCCTAGCCCTAGTCTAGGTCGACACTGGGACACAACCACGTGGGTTGTGTCGTGTCGTGTCGTGCACACGAACTCGAGGAACACGTGCACGATGATTGTTCTGTGTTGCACAGATTTTTGCACTGTTTTGTGTTTTTAATTTGTTGGACACGTTTGTGTCCACTTTTGTGGACACAAACACTTCACACGACATGTACACTTTGTGTTTATAATTTACCAACCTTAAATTTAGTATTTTTAATCTAGTTTACATTGTTCATTCCTCTTTTACTTAAAATCCTGATATCCACTGTCTGTGCATATTTTCCTGTACTGTCTAGGTTGTAAATTCGAATTTGGCAATCATTTTTAACCTAATTAAACTGTTAATTTCATGTTATTATAGCTCTAATATGTACCCCTATGTATTATCTACCCATGTGTCGAATTTGGTATTGATTGGTGGGTTATTGCAAATGAATTGGTTATGTGTAGGCTGTAAGTATTCAGATTTCTGAACATTTGAGTTTGTTCCTGTCCTTTACTGATTTGAAACTGAGCTGGGGTGTTGATTGGACTGATTTCCTTTCCTTTTTGACTTTCATGTTGCCTCACTTCCTTGCACACATTTCATTCATGCATTCCCTTCACTATGTTGCCTCACACACACTGCTATGACACTTCCCCTCACTAGAACATTGAAGACAGGTTCCTCACCCCCTATCACATTTGAACTCCTCACACATTGTATAAACTGAACACTGGGATTGAATTGAACATGCAAACTGAAATGTGTAGGACTGTTTTAAACTCTTGTTTGACTTTGAGTGAAATGATAGCTGTTTGTTTAACATACATAAATCTGAGAATAAGATTCAATATCTGGAATTGATTTTATGACTGATTTCTGGGTTCAAATCTGGATTCCTATGGCTGAAATATGGGATTTCATACTGGAACTGTTAAATAGTACCAATGTGTGTATATTGAGTTGGTTTGAATTGATTGCTTAATATTTAAAACCTGAGAATTAGAGCCTAGGACTAAAACTGAATATGGGCATTAATATCTTGGCTGAACTGGGTTCACTCCTATTTCCTTCACTATTTAGACTGGCAAGTTCAGGAGTCCTGATATGGACATTGAGAATTTGTATCAGTTTACTCTCATAAACTGTCACAGTTCACTCACTTCATCACACACACCACAGCCTAATACCTGTCCAATGATAGCCATGTATACCCCCTTAACCACCATGCTAACCCCCCACAATACCAGTCCCCTACCTGTCCTCCTAAACCTGTCCACATATGGACAGCAGTGACAGTCCCAAACACCCTCACATTCACACACACATGACCACACATGTTCACTCTTGCCTCACATGTTTCACTAGCTCTCACTCTCTCATACACTGTCCTAACCAAATAACTAAGAACCCCCATTTGATAATTGATGAACTGCCTTTCTTTCCCATTAAATTGTTCTGTTGTGTTAGCTAGGACTAACCCAAATTGACTGATGTTTATGAAGGTAGATTTCATGTCCTTTTGTAGGTTTAGTTTTGTTATATGAATGTATATGGGTTGATGCTTAAAACCTGAGATAACATAGAACTGATATCTCACTGTTTGTAGTCCCACAAGCCTGTGCACACAACCTGCCAATACAATGTATGCACACTCTCTACACATATTACCTGAAATCTGAACATTTCCCTGTCAACACACACAAACACACCATGCTACATGCCACTATGTTAACACATGACACATCACACTCATATGACACACCATACCTCACTGTTTTGTGTTTTCACACACTTTGCCACACACACATGCTCATGTGACACCCTCTTATCTCTCACAACACACACATATATACACACACTCATAGCAATGAAATGAAATGAATAGAAATGCCATGATTGATTAGAAATGCTATGTAATGTATATAAATATTCATGGTATCTATAGATCTGTATATTGTAGTATGGTATAAAGGTATAACTTGTATATGTTAAACATATGTAATGTGTGTTTTGATAGCTTAGTTGGCATTGTGTTGTGGTTGAGTGCTAGCCTAGGCTTGGATGACCTAGGATGACTTGTTAGACTAGGTTTAGACTTGGAATGGTTTAGTTGACCTAGTTTGACTTCTAGGGTTGACCAAAGTTGACCAAGAGTTGACTTTGGCCTAGATTGACCTAGATTCATGTAGAATGCATTGTAATACTTCATATTACCATTCTAGACTTGTTGTGACTTGTACTGTTCTATAGGAGACAGACACCACTCCTCGGACAGTATATTCTCTTCAGACACTCAGGCTATCAGGCGAGTACATTCTCTGACCGTTTCATACTTGTATGGATTTACATTCTTGCTCTAGATTACTGTACTTGATGCTGACACGATTGTTATCACGGATTGGTACTATATGGATCTCCTTTTGGGATGTTATCCCCTTGTATTCACTAGATACATATTGTGATGTGCGTTTCACTTCCATATTGTATTTATTGAATACCCATATCCTTGTATACTCATTGTGCATATTGTACTCTCATTATCACATGAGCCCCAGGGATAGACCATTGTACACTATTGTATAACATTGTACATCCATTGTATAACATTGTACACTATTGTATAAGATAACGTAACTGGAGTAGATCCTTGTGTATTGATTGGGGAGGGGGAGTAGAATTGGTTATGTACTCAAATCCTATTGTACAATATTGTATAACTATTGTATATGTCTATTGTACACCCACGTACAATGGAGTTACCATTGCATTTTCCTAGCCCGTTTACATAACCAGATTGTACTCGAAAATCACATTGTTCCTTACAGTTCCTACTTATCATATTAGATATTTCCTGTTATCAAAGCTCTACTGTTTTCTATATCTTCTTCTTTCAGCGTTTCATGTACTTTACTCTATTGCATGCTTTATATTTCCTAACTCGATATGAACTGCGTGAGATGTTTTGTGCTCGCTCCCGTCCTGACTGGACCTGTTGAAAATTTTACAGAGGATGAGGAGGAGGCCTGCATAGACACCTACTATGGGACAGCTGTAGATGACATGTGTGACCCAGATTTCTAGCCTGATCCACTAGCTTAGAGACTGAGGCTCCCTAGTCTAGGTTTTCCTATTTCTGTCTTCTGAGATCTGATTGTATATTTTCTTTCATTTTCAATATTAGAGACTTGTATTGAGTTGGATGTTTAGTTTGTATGGCAGTAGACACTTAGACTCTTTCTTTCTGATTGTATCCTGTGGATCTTTTATTCCAGTATCTATCTATCTTTTATTTTTCATCATTCTGCCTTAGATGTGATTGAGACTGTATATTATCATGTCACCTCCATTCGAAGTGTATATACTGTACAGGTACCTTTATATTGTTAGATGATTGACCTAGGACAGCGTTCTACCGCCGACACTGCGGCGTAGGCTGGGCGTTGTTACGTTCTCGTACCCTCACGGTGGGTGCGGGTCGTGACAAAGGTGGCAGGTTCAAGAGTTCGAATCTCATGAGAATCGTACCGTCCGCTTGGTTGGGCCAGCCAAGGGTGAAGAAGCTCGTCGAAAAGTTAACACTTTTCAATGGAAGACGGAAGCCGGGGATAGGCAGCCGAAACTTATGGTGATTCTGATCGTCAGGGACTTCGGTCTTGGTCGTGTTATTAATTTCGATAGGATCCCAGTGGTGTGGGAGGTGCTATATATGGCAGCTAGCGTCGACGTAATGGTCGAAAAACTGGAGACAAAGAAAGATGCAAAGCAGCTGTAATGCCCAGTCCTAAAATATGCAGGATTAGGATACGTATACATGCCAACTACGTATCAAGTAGAGTCCACCCCAGCTCGAATACATATAAGCTGTCTACATTGAGTCTAGAAATAGAAAGTCAATTATATCTCAATTTACGATTAATAATTCCAAGTGGGAAACAGTGCATTAATGCTGATCAAATAATAATATACTGATGCTACTTGAATATAAATACAAGAATAGATAATTTGTAATAAGGTTGGCCAGACCTTATTACAATTATCTGAACAAGCTCATGATAAAAAGTAAAGCTTGTAAAACTAGGCTATACTGCTGAAATATCATCATGAAATATTAAAGACGAAAGAATGATAAAATACCACTATCGATACCTGAATCCTGGAGAAACAATCGTCCACCAACATATCCTTCTACTATAGCACTCAAAAAATACCTTAAAAAAACCCAGCAATAACTTGGAGAGATCACCAGGTCCTAAGGGGACTAGCAAGATACATAAAACATGCCTACTATGACAGTATATAACATGCTAGAAAAATAGAAAAAATAACTTCTAGAACAAGAATGAATATCATATGGAAGACTCTATAGATCACAACATGTCATAAGAAAAGTAATACTAAGTATGGCTATAAATGAATTGAATGACCATAGCCCTACGTGGTACTCCCGGTCCTATAGCTAGTAGTCATGCGTGGTGCTCCCTAACTATAGTGAGTCTCTATCTTAGCCCTGTGTGGTATTCCCGAGTCGAGAGTGGTCAAGTAACCAATCCTAGTAACGGTAGAGGGTCAAGACAAGAAAACATAGAACACATGATCGAGTCAAAGTATCATGGCACACGTGATCAAGTCAAGTCACTCAAAACAATGCTATCGAAGGCATGTGTAAAAATATAACTAATAATGAAAGTAAACGATAACATGTAAGAGACAAGAAAATAAATCATGACAAGATTGCAAATATAGAATAGGAAATGAGACATGAATAAGAAAGAATAATAAGAGCATGCATGTAAGTAACTGGACAAATTTGGCACGGTATACTTGCCTGATGGTAGTGCGTAGAACCTACAATTTTTAATCACTCAGTGAGCCACAAAATTCGAACTCCTGCAAATAACTCCGGATGCTGAAACAGATATCACCAAATATTTGGCATAAGAAAAATGTCTCAGTTTGACTACCCATAAGTCCAATTCTAGACATAAGGGCAAAACGATAATTTTGGGTCAAAATAATATCCTCCATTAGACTCGCTTTGCACCGAAAAATGTGGCAGAATCAATAGTCTCTAAAGTTGATAAATTATATAACTACAAGTCCAATCTTTTTATACAAACCCAACGACATGTACAGATTTGGATTTCGATGAGCCGTATATAAAATCGTCCGTTGAGTCGGATTGTGGGCCCACTAGCATTCCGGTCGACCTTCTCAGAATCGGACCAAACTTGGCTCACATGACCAAAAAATAATACAAGTCCAATGGCGCAAGTTTCATCACAATGTGATGCATGTGCTCAAAGTAATTAAGGTTTTTAAAAAAGGGGCGATAAGTGTACCTCGATCGATATGCCTCGAATTTGTCGCGCACACGCAACCAATTCGAGTTCCGTCAACCTTTCGATGCTCACAGGTTACGATGAAGTCGTCCGGTTTGTCGGGACGGACCCCGTATCGGTGTTTTTCGGGTTTTAGAAAACTATTTTTTTCGGTTTTGAACTAATTTTTAACCAAACTTTAATATCAAAATAGTTTATAACTAATATAAAATAATAATTTAATTTTTGGAAAATACTTATTAATATATTATATTACTAGTAATATTATTTTATGGTGAAAACTCAAGCATAATAGTCCCATGTCAATACTACAACATTAATATCACAATTGGCCTACTAGTTGAGTCCCGAAACAATAAATAATTAAAATATTAAATTCTGGAAAAAATTCCAAAAATTATCTAAAATAGTGGTTTTTATTATGAAAATAAAAGAAAGAGAAGAAATTGATAGCCAAAAATTTGTACGTAGTTTTTCTCATTGATAACATATATGGAGGGAGTGGGATAGAGATTGTTTATGGGTATGGATAAGGGCATCCATATTTTGGTTTATCCAAATCACAACACTCCTCCTGGATACCCACTTTAATTATTGCCCCATTAAAAACTTTTCTAGGAAAAATCATTTGGAGAAAATCTATAGAAAAGAAAAGAGTACAATAATATTCTTCAAAAATATGATTCTTCAGGAATCTAAGTGGGTGGGTGCGACTTACACTGCCTCGTTAAAAACCTTTGGAAGGAAAAATCCAATAAAAAAAACCTCAACGAAGGAAAGAGTACAATAGACAAAGATATGCTTCAAGATGTCTCCATTAGCATCTTCAGGATGCTTGCATCTATAGGATGCTCCCCCTCAAAAAAAATATATTCTTGTTCTTACATCAATTCAAAATACTACTAAAATCTGCTCTATTAGCGACGTAATGTAGCGACGGAATAAAATAACGTCGCTAAATATTGAATATAGCGACTCCTTTTGATAGACATCGTAAAACGTCGCTGAATAGCGATGTTCCGCGACATGAGATAAAGTACGTCGCTGAATAGCGACGTTCAGCGACGTAACTTAAGTTATATCGCTACATAGGGACGTTCAGCGACGTCAAAAGCAGACGTCGCTAATGTTTTAATATATCCCGTTCAAAACTTTTATTCCCCCCTTCTCTCTCCCAAAAATACTTTCATTTTCCCCTTCTCTCTCTCCGACGACTGCAGCCTCCTCCTCCGACGAAGCCCCCTCCTCGCCGCCTCCCTCCTCCGACGAAGCATCCCTCCTCGCCGCCTCCCTCCTCCGACCGGGCCGCCCTCTTCAGGTAAACCCTAACCCTAGCCCTAGCTATCTAGACACAGACACGGACACGGACACTTATATTTATAACCCTCCCTCTTCCTCGCTCCCACTTCCCTTTCCCTTCCCCTACCCGCCGCCGTCGCCATTTCACCCTTCCATCGGCGTATATTTTATGGGCCACGTCTTCTCGAGCAGCACCCACTGCCCGTCGCATCACCGGGGCTACAGCCTAGATTCGAACTACGCGTGCTTCGATTCTTCGCTAGTGAAAATGAAGTAGAGAAGAGGGTGATCATGCCACTGTTGGACCTGTGTTAGAGCCTATGCGAGTTGGCCTATGTGGCTATCAATGACCGTGAAAGAAGGTTATCTGTCCTGTGCAGGACATGGAGTGAAGTGACCCCGTTGGATAGTTAGAAGCTTGTATCAGTGAGTGTTTGTGTGTCTTAGAGATACTAAAGTATCAGTATTCCTGTAGACTTGAGTATTAGTTGCTTTGTTCGAGGGTATCAGAGAGTAAGATTAATTAAGTCCATGCATTAGGAATGTGTGTTGCATAGTGGTGTCAGTTTTGTACTGCAGAAAATCATTATGAGAGAGTTTGAGTGAGGTTAGTATGTGTTAGTGTCAGAAATTAGCAGGGCATGAGAGTAACAGTTAGGATACATGTGTTAGAGTTCAGTAACACAATATCAGAGGTTGTATGAGCCTATGTGAGGCTCCTTGTGTCAGATGTGTCCAGTAAGTGGGGATAGGCAAGAGAGTAGGACAGGTTGGTTTTTAAGAGTGACTCAAAAATAGAGAATAGAGTGAGAGTTGGTATCTTGAAGGCAAGAAAGAGTTATATATATATATATATATATATATATATATATATATATATATATATATATATATATATATATATATATATATATGAGTTAGTTAAGGATTTAAATTGTATATAAGGGATCTGTATAAGAAGAGGAGTGAGGTTCAGCATTGGATTAAACTGGGGGTGTTCCTAACAGAAGATGTATAGGCAGGAAAGTGCTTGGTTTGGCCTGGGTTGCAATATGACAGGTCTTAACTTTGGCTCAGGCACTTGCCTACAGGCAATGCAATGGCATATTGCCTTAGCAAGTACAGCTATGCACTATAGTTTGGCCTGGGTTGCAAGATGAATATAAGATACTATAATAGATAGTATATGATAAGCTAATAATAGAGTGAGTATTACCTACTAGTAGCTAAGGTATGGGTTATTACCGTAGTCTAAGGATTGGATATTAGGTAAGTGTCAAGCTGCCTATGGGTTACATACCCCCATGTAGCAATATATATGAGATACAATTTCATTGTTCAGGTTATCCAACAGAATTCATTACTCAAATTATGAAGATACACTACTCATTATAATAAATACTTAGAGTGCAAAAAACACACACACACATATTATTAAGTGAGATATAAGGTAGACAAGGATACGAGGATATATAGATAATAGGTTAAGTGGTGATTTCTTAATGCAAGTATGGTAGGATTTTGGAACTTAGATATCAAGTTATAATACTAGTGTAGGTATTTATGATACGAATTTGTGCCTATTGGATAATTGTGTGTCCATCTCTGCAAAATTATTTCCAAATGGATATGAACTACTACTTGCGGTGTCGTTCATGGATGTACAATCGTCGTCCTGATGATATGTGCGGTGTGCGGAATGAATACATAGCAGGAGTATAGCAGTTCCTGCAGTTTGCTAAGGCGTTCCCTCAGTACATGGACGACACCAAAATTAAGTGTCCGTGTGTGAAATGTCATAACGTGAAATATTATCCATAAGTGGAAGTAACATATCATTTGTACTCGAGAGATTTCACGCTTAATTACTATCAGTGGACCGCACACGGAGAACTTGTGTCTTTAGCATCAGAGCCGGAGCCTTATATTGAGCCGTATATGCATGCGGGACCTAATTTTGTTTCAGATAATCATATATACGACGACGGGTGCGTGAACATCGTTTTCGACGCTGCGGGGCCTAGTTTCGTTCATGATGCAGCTGAGGAGGCACCGAATGTTGATGCTGCAAAGTTCATAGAGTTGCTGGAGAATACAAGGACTCCATTGTATCCTAGTTGTAAGGATCATTCACCGTTGGAGGTGGTTACAAGACTGTTGAGCATTAAGTCAGATTTTAACATATCGCAAGATTGCTACAACTGAGTGTTGGAGTTGATTATAGAGATCTTACCGGCGGGTGCTAAGTTACCTAAAGACTTCTATCGGTCTAAGAGGATGGTGAGATCGCTCTGGATGGGATACGAAAAAATCGATTCTTGTCGCAATAGGTGCATGCTGTACTACAAAGACGACAAGGATGCAGATGTGTACAGATTTTGTGGTGCTGATCGTTATAAGACAACTAGTACAAGAAGGTCTACCGGTGCAAGAAGATCGACCGATTCAATGTACTACTTGCCTTTAATGTCGCGGTTGCAAAGATTATTTATGGTGAAAGATACGGCCGAAAATATGAGTTGGCACATGCGACAACAGATTGAAGGAGTGTTGGATCACCCATCCGATGGAGAAGCGTAGAAGCACTTTGATCGAGTATATCCTGATTTTGCTTCAGATCCGCGTAATATCAGGTTGGAGCTATCTTCTGACGGTTTTACTCCTTTTGGTCTTTCGGGATCCCAGTATTCGTGCTGGCCTATGATTGTCACTCCGTATAACCTACCGCCTTGGATGTGAATGAAGACTCAGTACATGTTTCTAACCGTTATAATTCCTGGTCTGAACAATCCCAAGAGGAACATTGATGTGTACTTACAGCCTTTGATAGATGAGTTGAATCAGTTATGGGAAGTAGGCGCTAACACGTACGATGTTTCCAGGAAGCAGAATTTTCAGATGAAGGCAACCCTTATGAGGACCATTAACGACTTTTCGGCCTATAGAATGTTATCTGGATGGAGCACTCATGGCCGTCTCTCATGTTCATATTACGTGGACCGTACTAAGGCTTTCCGCTTGAAACACGGAGGAAAGTCGTGCTTCTTTGATTGTCATCGACAATTTCTGCCAAAAGATCATCCGTTCAGAAGGAACAGGAATGCATTCCATGCCGGCGTTGTAGAGAAGGGTGATCCACCGCCAAAGTGGAGCGGAGCCACGATATGGGAGGAGGTTAGAGATTTTCCAAGTGCTATCGAAGATCCTACAACTGGGTACAAGTGCGATGGATTTGGTAGAGATCATAACTGGACAAAGAGGAGCATATTCTGGGATCTACCATATTGGAGTACCAATCTGATCAGACATAATCTTGATGTCATGCATATTGAAAAGAATGTGTTTGATAACATAATTAATACTGTGATGGACGTAAAGGGAAAAACGAAAGACAATCCCAAGGCCAGGTTGGACTTAGAAGAAATATGCAAACGTCCTGCGTTGCATTTGATAGAGGAGAATGGAAAATAGTTTCTACCGAAGTCAATTTTCTCACTAGACAAGGAGGATAAAGTGAGACTTTGTCGGTGGATCCAGGGCCTAAAATTTTCAGATGGATATGTGTCAAATCTGAGAAGATGTGTCGATCCAAAAGAAAACAAATTGACGGGTATGAAGAGCCACGATTGTCACGTTTTCATGGAGAGGTTAATTCCGATTGCATTTTGGGAATTCTTACCGCAGGCAGTTTAGGATCCATTGACGGAGCTTAGCATATTCTTCAGGGATCTTTGTTCTAAGAAATTGCTCGTTGACCATCTAGAAAAGCAAGAGAAGGACATTACGGTAACATTGTGCAAGCTAGAGAGGGTGTTTTCTCCTGGATTCTTCGACTCTATGGAGCATTTGTCGATTCATCTATCCTATGAGGCACGTGTTGGTGGACCCGTCGAATATCGATGGATGTACCCATTCGAGCGACATTTGAATCACCTAAAAAGAAAGGTGAAAAATAAGGCACGGGTCGAGGGTTCTATTTGTGAAGCCTATGTTCTCGAGGAGATTACAAACTTTTGTTCGATGTATTTCAAGTCTCATGTTGCAACTAATAGAACGAGAGCTTCCAGAAATGACGACGGAGATCATGAATGTAATGATACAATACTAAAGGTATTCAATGCTCCAGGAAAGCCATCGGGTAAAATGAAGAAGAGATATCTGAATGATGATGAGCTAAGGGCTGCTCAGGTGTATGTATGACTCAGCTGCGATGATAATGAAGTAGAGAAGCTGGAGGGGTAAGTAATTAATACGTCTACATTATTTTAATAGTGTTAATTATTATACTATTATATTAATTGAACGATGTTGTTTTCAGCATATTTAATGATGATGTGAGGTCAGGTAGGCCACACATAATAGAAGAAGAACTAGAACAAGAAATGAGGCATTATTTTCCATCATGGTTGAGTGCATATGTAAGACTTGAGAAATCTGTAATTACCTTTCTGTATATGCACTTGAGAATGAGCTTAATTTATTTTTTCGTGGTATTTAAGTCGATCGTCCATACGCAAGACTTGAGAATGAGTCTATTAGAACGCTAGCCAAGGGACCAATTTATGCTGTAAAAATATGGCCAAGCTACTGTGTGAATGGGTTTAGGTTCAAGTCAACAACTTGCCCGATCAGAGACAACTTTGTGGATCTCGATTCCACCAAAAACAGCTATTTGTGTATCAGATCTTCGAACTACAAAGATGTTGATGCGGGCAACGATTTCTATGGCGTCCTACGGGAGATTATGGAGCTGACATATAATTATGGAATAGAACCTGCTAAGATTGTGTTATTCAGGTGTGATTGTGTCACGACCCGATCCCAAATTATTGGGTCAAATCGGATCATGCCCAGCCTGTACCGTTGTGAGACGGTAGCAGTAAGCTGTATCCACTTGCAGGTAATCTCAACAACACAATATATTTGTCACAACTTCTAAAATTACGAATATTAAAACTTTATCCAACAGAAAGATACATCTGATACATCTGATAATATAAAACTGATATAACTGTCTTTAATTCAAACATCAAAACTAGAAAGAAAATATCATCATCTAGAAAGTTGGCTCATCAGTCCCGAGATCAACATCCTCCGGTTGGGACTCTGGCAGCACAGCTGGGTAAAGATCAGGATCGTAATAGCTATTAATCAATAGCTCAGCTTCATCAATGAAACCTATTGGGGGTGGGGATCCAGTCAGAAAAGGAGCAAAGTACAATTATAAATATCTAACAATTCAACTAATAATTAGAAATTTGCAATTTTAAACAGTTTGAAATACTTGAACAATAATTTGCAGCAATTTTCCACAATTGAAAATAATATGATTTGAGTATGTGATGCTTATGACCGGCTTGGGTTGTACAATAGTATCCTAGCAATACGATACGGTTTATCCCCGTGTGTAAGAGGGGTACACTCGCACAATTATACAATATGAAGGTATTGGTCATAAAACACTACACTACTCCCCCAATATCCCACAATCAATAATAATCAATACTCTAGAAGAGAGTTCCGTGTAGCAATGTGGTTTAAGCTTGACATATTACAATTACTAATTAAATTGAAAAACAAACATAACCATACTTACCTTGGTTTATGACTGGATTAGAAGTCTGTACCAGGAAAATCAAACTTGTCCGCGAAATCATACAGTTGAGAAGTTCTGACTTAGAACCATCATTATTGAACCATATATAGGTGTGCTAGTTACAATCTCTAAAATTGATCCTAGTCAAGTTTTATGTTATTCTATCATAATACGTTTATCGATGCGATTTAAAATCATTGTTTTAACGAAATAAAAGTCAAGTTAATATTTATTGGAAAAATTTGCATTTTCCGATTATTTGGCAAAACTTTGTATTTTGTAATATATCTAAAACTAGATTTTTCTTTAAATGAGAAAAACGTGAATTTGTTTAAATAACACAAACTTATATTTTATTATTAACTAAATGTGGAAAAATTATTTAATTTTCTATATAAAATAAATATTCAATTTATTATTCTACA
Source organism: Iris pallida (assembly GCA_029216955.1). NCBI lineage: Eukaryota > Viridiplantae > Streptophyta > Magnoliopsida > Asparagales > Iridaceae > Iris > Iris pallida. The sequence goes on from JANAVB010025196.1 coordinate 52,645,313, forward strand.
CGTTTATCGATAACTAACAAAACCGGAAAAAATCAAAAGTAACCAAAACTATACTACATAATTACAAAACCACAGAGAAAGAAATAAAGACTGGACTTATGCCCTTTCAACACTTTACATAAATGAAATGAATTAAAGTAATTAAATTTCTGGTGAACTCTGAACGCCGGGAAGCGGTCCATTCAGCAGGCCGAGGCCCTGCACTCAAAATACTATTGGCCAGTAACAAGTTCTAAAATAATAATTTAATTTAAAATATAAAATATGGTAAGTCTCAGACTTGGTCCAAAGTGTCATGTTGCATTCTAGCCTATGCCTCAACGTCCGGAAATTTTGGTTTTGTTTGCATTTCGCTAGGGCCAATGGACCGATATGGTCGTCGTCCAAAAGTGGTATCCGAAAGTCAACCAACCCAAAAACCGTCAATTTCAAGAACTGAACTCGAGGAATAGCCAAAAGGTTTTCAAAATATTTTAGAAAAATCGGGCAGCATCTCCTTTGTAATCGGGATAACCTAATAATGGGAAGATAACAACCAAAATATTCCAAACCAGGAATAACGTCAACACCAAAAATACATAACTGGGAAAATCAACCAAAATCTATCTCAAAGCCATATATATATATATATATATATATATATATATATATATATATATATATATATATATATATATATATATATTTTATAAAAAAAAAAAAAAAATATATATATATATATATATATATATATATATAAAATATATATATATATATATATATATATATATATATATATATATATATATATATATGTATGTATATATATACAAAAATGAATCAACAGAGCTTAAGCCACCTATACATGTGTTCCAAGAAACAACAGAACCCAAATCCGAGAATCCGAACTCATAATCTATCGAACTCGAAATCGGAAACCGATTTTCAGAACGGATTATTCCAAATCGAAGTCGGAAATAACAGAACTAAATTCGAATAGGAATCGGAATACGAAACTTAAATTCACAGCAAAAATTTCGAATTTAAAATCGAAAAATCCAACGAATAAATTCTAACTTAGAAATCAGAACTAAATATGCAACAATCGAATCCCATAGCGGGATTGAGACCAAGTCATCATCGACTCTACGGGAGGGACACAGGGGCACAAAAATGTACCTCGGATGCTCGGCTAGAGCTCTCAGATGCAATTTAGGGAATAAATCGAAATCCTGCGAACTCGGAATAATCCAGAACACGCAGACAGCGGGTTGCGACCACGAAAACAGCAGATCGAAACCCGCAAAACACTGTGGACAGTAGGTCGGGGCCCCGGACAGCCGCGGGAAAAGGGGCTCGGCCCGGAGGGGCGCGCGCAAGGGGCGGTCGTCCGGTGGCCGGCGGTCGGACTGGCCGCGGGTGGCTCGGGGACAGCGGAGGATGCCATTCCGTCGGGATCGATGCCGCACAGGGGATCGGCGGGCGCTGGACTGGGCGACCAGGGGTTGTCGGGAGGGTCACGGCCGGAATTTGCCGAAAGGGCACGGGTTAGGGCTAGGGATTTGGGAGAATAGAGAATGGAGAACGGAGAGGGTGGTTTATATAGGAGGAGAGATTGGGGTTACGGAAACCAAAAGTCGCCGGAGTTACGGGAGGGGGAGGGGATCGAGCGTTCGAAAAAGGAAATGAGGGGTCGACTGAGGAGTGAATTGGAAGGGAGATGAAGAGAAAGTTCTGGTAATGGAAGAAAATAAAGGAATTTATTTAAAAAGAAAAATAGTAATATACAACCAATAACTAATAACTTAAAGATGAAAACCGAGATTGGGTTCGGTTTCAAAATTGAATCGAGACGGGTTCGGGACTGGTCAGGCCAAATCAAAATTCCATGAATAATAAATTTTTAAAAATACGACTTTCCTAAATTAACAATTTAATAATGATAATAATAAAATTTAGCAAACAAATTATTCAATTAATTAAAATAATAAAATCAAAATTTACGGGTTTCACAACCTTCCCTCCTTAAAAAATTTTGTCCTCGAAATTAAAAGATAGGGTTAGGAATTACCTCAGGTCTCAAATAGATACGGATACTGCTCTCGCATCTCATCTTCTCGCTTCCAGGTAGACTCGCCGGGAGAGTTGTGTCGCCACATAACTCTGACTATAGACGTCACAGAGTTCCTGGTTTTCTTCTCCCCTCTGTCTAATATTGCCCCTGGCTTCTCTGGCACTGTGAGGCTGGATTCAATCTCCAGCTCCGAATGGTCCAAGATGTGGCTCGGATCCGAAATGTAGCGTCTGAGCTGTAAAACGTGGAAGGCGTTGTGCATGCCTTCAAGATTAGCTGGTAGAGCTAATCGGTACGCTACTTCTTCGACTCGGCTCAAAACTTCGAATGGGCCGATGTACCTGGGGTTCAGCTTTCCTGCTCTGTCGAATCTAATAGTTCCTTGGGTAGGGGAAATCTTGACGAAGACACTATCTCCTGCTTCGAACTCCAGTGGTCGACGACTGCTATCAGCCTAATGCTTCTGTCTGTCCTGAGCAATCCTGAGTTTGTCTCTAATCACCTTTACCTTCTCTGCTGCATCGGTTACTATCTTCGGTCCAAGCAATAGTCTTTCTCCTAAGTCGTCCCAAGCAAGTGGAGTGCGGCAACGACGTCCATAGAGTGCCTCGAACGGAGTCATACCGATGCTAGCTTGGTAGCTGTTGTTGTAGGAGAACTCTACCAAGTACAAGTGGTCTTCCCAAGACCCTCTAAATTCTAAGACGCAAGATCTCAGCATGTCTTCTAGTGTCTAGATAGTTCTCTCCGATTGTCCGTCAGTTTGGGGATGGTAGGCGGTACTGAACTTCAATTGTGTTCCCAAACTGTCATGCAAGCTCTTCCAGAAGTGAGAGGTGAATCTGGCATCTCTGTCAGATATAATACTTACCAGAACTCCATGAATCTGGTAGATATGCTGCATGTACAGTGCTGCCAACTTCTCGGTGGATAGACCAACCTTGAAGGGGATAAAGTAAGCTGACTTCGTCAGTCGGTCCACAATAACCCAAATGATGTCCTTCTTTCCTTGGGATCGAGGTAATCCTGACACAAAGTCCATCGTTATGTGTTTCTATTTCCACTCCGGGATGTCTAGTGGCTGCAACAGTCCTGCTGGTCTCTGTCTGCTAGCTTTCACTTGTTGACAAATTAAGCATCTAACCACATACCTGGATACGTCCTTCTTCATTCCGTACCACCATACTAAAGTATGCATATCCTGATATATTTTATTTGCTCCTGGATGTATGGAATACTGTGACTGGTGCACTTCTTGCATCAGCTCATTCCTCAGTTCGCTAGTTGGTACGCAAAGCCTCGCACCATGCCTTAGTGCTCCATCGCTGGCGATTGAGAATCCTTCAAGTGTTCCTGCCAGTACTTGATCTCTGAGTTTGCAAAGCATCTCGTCTTGGAATTGTGTCTCCTTGACTTTGTCTATCAGACTTGAACGCACTTGCAACTGCATCATTGATGAACCATCTCCTGGTACAATGGCATCTCTTTCCAGTTTCTTTATTTCCTCTTCAGGAAGTACAATCTCTAATCCAAGCTTCTCTATGTCTTCCAGCAAATGCCGCTCCTTGGTCAAAAACATTGCCATCGGGTATCGACTAAGTGTATCTGTAACAACATTTGCCTTACCCGGATGATACTGCAGGTCGATGTCGAAATCTTTTATCAGCTCCAGCCATCGTCTCTGCCGCATGTTCAGCTCATTCTGAGTAAAAACATATTTAAGACTTTTGTGGTCTGTAAATATTTTCACTCTCTCTCCATAGTGGTAATGCTTCTACAACTTCAGTACAAATATAACTGCTGCAAGCTCCAAATCATGCGTGGGATAGTTCTTCTCATGAGTCCATAATTGCCTAGATGCGTAAGCAATTACTTTTCCATGTTGTTGAAGAACATAACCCAATCCTTTACCAGAAGCATCACAGTAAATTGAGAAACCGTCGGTACCTGCGGGTAGCGCAAGTATCGATGCCGTTGTAAGTCTCTTCTTCAGTTCCTCAAATGCTGACTGGCAAGCTTCAATCCACACAAATTCTTCGTTCTTTCTTGTGAGCTTCGTCATCAGCTCAGCAATCCTGGCGAAGTCCTTCACGAATTTCCGGTAGTAGCCAGCTAAGCCCAAGACACTTCTGATTTTAGCAACTGAACTTGGTGTATTCCACTTCTCAATAGCAACTATCTTCTTTGGATCCACCGAAATTCCTTCTCCTGTGACAATATGGCCTAGAAAATCTACCTTGCCTAAGAAGAATTCATATTTAGATAGCTTACCATAGAGCTTCTCCCTCCTTAAGGTTTCTAAAACTTTCCTCAGGTGCACTTCATGCTCTTCTTCGGTCTTCGAGTAGATCAGAATGTCATCGATGAAGACAACAACAAACTGATCCAGATATTCATGAAAGACCTTGTTCAAAAGGTTCATGAATACTGCAGGGGCATTCGTCAATTCAAATGGCATGACCAAAAATTCATACTGACCATATTTGGTGTTGAATGCCGTCTTTGGAATATTCTCCTTCCTGACCTTGATTTGATGGTAGCCAGATCGAAGGTCTATCTTCGAGAATACTTTAGCTCCACTTAGTTGATCAAACAAGTCATCGATCTGGGGCAGAGGGTACTTGTTCTTGATGGTGATGTTGTTCAGCGCCCGGTAGTCAATGTACATCCGTACAGTCCCATCCTTCTTGGACACGAACAAGACAGGAGCTCCCCAGGGTAAGGCTCCTTCTCTGATAAATCCAAGGGCCTTCAGCTCATTGATCTGGTCCTTCATTTCCTTGGCCTCCTTAGGGTTGACTCTGTAGCATCTCCGAGAAATAGGGAAACAGCCGGGAACTAGATTAATGGTAAATTCCACATCTCGATCCGAGGAAAATCTTGGAAGACTATCAGGGAAGACGTCCATGAATTCTGCTATGATAGGATGAGGAGGTCCAGGTTCTTCGGTGATAGAGGAGTAAGTAATACCCTCCATATCTTCCGGAGCTCGAGAGATTTCAAACTCCCGCTCTCCAGGTGGGCTGAAGACTACACATCCTCTGTGACAATCTATCAGCGCATCCTGCTTACTTAGCTAGTCCATTCCTAGGACTACATCATAGTTAGGTAAGGGCATCACAAGTAAGGGTGCTAAGAATTTGTGTCCTGAGATAGTTATAGGGCAGTTACAGGCCTCAGTGATGTGTATGGGTCCACCATCAGTCATAACTCTACATATCTTTTTGCTAAATCTCGTAACTAGATGGTGTGCAGAGATGAATTTTGTTGCAATAAAACTGTATGATGCACCCGAATCAAATAATGCTAAAGCAGGATGTGAATACACATAAATGGAACCTGTGATGACATCAGCGGTGGGTTCCTGCTCTGGCTCTTGCTCATCTGCTATTAGGGTAAAAGCTCGCCCAGTCTTCTGCTAGTGTTGCCCAAACTATTATTGCTGAGTGGCTAAGGGAGCCTTCTGTGGTGTTGTTTCGGTCCGGTTGAATACCGTGGGGCAGTCCCTCACTTGGTGGGTGGCAGACCCATAAACTAGGCAGTGTCCTAGCCTTTTCCTGTAGATGTTCGCCTGATGTCATGGCCTTTTGCAGTAGTCGCAGACAGGAATCTGCTTCTGAGGCGCTTTGTCATTGGTCCTCGCCTGATGGTGCTGCTGCTGGTGATGAGAAGGCCTGTTGTTGTTGTTGTTGGGCCTCTTCTGATTACTCTGGAAGTTGCTAGTTCCAGAATACTCCCTCTTTGAATGAGCAGGCTGACTCTTCTCTATATTCTGAGCTCGTATTAGGATCCTCTCATACGTCTTGGCGCCGTCTGCGATCACAGGGGTACGAATTTCTTCCCTCAGTCCATATCTGAATCTTTCAGCACGATCAGCGGGGTCAGCAACCAAGTTCTTGGCAAAGCGACTAAGTTGACCAAACTCTGCCGTATATTCACCAACCGTCATGTTCCCTTGCTTCAGATTCGGGAATTGTCTTTCCATCTTCCGCAACTCTGATATTGGGAAGAACTTCCTGCGAAACAACCTCTTGAAGGTGTTCCAGTCAAGCTGCCTGTCCTGGAGTTGGGGTTCATTCCGATACCAGGTGCATGCTACATCCAGTAGTTGGAGTCCCACAGCTTCAACTTGAAGGTCATCTGGAAGTCGAGCGACACTGAGGAGACGCTCCATACTGTCGAGCCATTCGTCGGCGTAGATGATTCCCTCGGTTCCTTTGAAAGGTCGAGGGCCCAGCTTCTTGAATTTCTCAATATCGTCGACTTTAGCAGGCCTTGGTTCAGATTGGGCTGCTTCTTCTCTCTCAAGTGCAGCCATAGCCACATTGTGGGCATTCTCTATGCCTTCTCTCATAATCGTCGTCTGTTCGCGATGAGCTTCAGCTTGAGTTCTCTGTGCCTCAAGCGCTCCTCGTACCAGGCCTACGAGGTCGGTGGGGTCCACGGGCACTGGTGGGCAGCTGGATCGGGTACTACCGTAGGGGCTTGCTGTTCAGTCCGGAAAGATGTAGGATCTGTCACTTGAGTAGTAGTATAAAATCCACGGGGTACTGGTGCATTATGGAGACGATAGGTCAGCTGCCGAGGTGTAGGATCCGGACATGGTTGAGGAGGTGGGGTATGATCGGGTGATGACAACCCATCGCCAGCAGTGTTGGTCTTGTCTGTGGCCATACTCTGGAAGGTTTAGGATTGCAAAACATAAGCAAGGTAGCCTACCAGTCTATAACAAAAAAATATTTATTTATAATATATTTCGGTCCTATGTTATGACAAATTAATGTTCTAGTGTTCTAAATGTTTCTAGATATGTTTACCTAAGTTTTTGATCAGACCTGCATGGGCCACCACTAAAAACATGTCACGATCCGATCCCAAATTATTGGGTCGAATCGGATCAAGCCCAGCCTGCACCGTTGTGAGACGACGGCAGTAAGCTGTATCCATTTGCATGTAATCTCAACAACACAATATATTTGTCACAACTTCTAAAATTACGAATATTAAAACTTTGTCCAACAGAAAGATACATCTGATACATCTGATAATATAAAACTGATATAACTGTCTTAAATTCAAATATCAAAACTCGAAAGAAAATATCATCATCTAGAAAGTTGGCTCATCAGCACCGAGATCAACATCCTCCGATTGGGACTCTGGCAGCACAGCTGGGTAAAGCTCAGGATCGTAATAGCTATTAATCAATAGCTCAGCTTCATCAATAGAACCTATTGGCGGTGGGGATCCAGTCAGGAAAGGAGCAAAGTACAATTATGAATATCTAACAATTCAACTAATAATTAGAAATTTGCAATTTTAAATAGTTTAAAATACTTGAACAATAATTTCTAGCAATTTTCCACAATTGAAAACAATGTGATTTGAGTATGTAATGCTTATGACTGGCTTAGGTTGTATAATAGTATCCTAGCGATACGATACAGTTTATCCCCGTGTGTAAGAGGGGTAAACTCGCACAATTATGCAATATGAAGGTATTGGTCATAAAATACTACACTACTCCCCTAATATCCCACAATCAATAACAATCAATACTCTAAAAGAGAGTTCCGTGTAGCAATGTGGTTTAAGCTTGCAATATTATAATTACTAATTAAATTAAAAACAAACATAATCGTACTTGCCTTTGTTTATGACTAGATTGGAAGTCGGTACCAGGAAAATCAAACTTGTCCTCGAAATCCTACAGTTGAGAAGTTCTGACTTAGAACCATCATCATTGAACCATATCTAGGTGTGCTAGTTACAATCTCTAAAATTAATCCTAGTCAAGTTTTATGTTATTCTATCATAACACGTTTATCGATGCGATTTAAAATCATTGTTTTAACGAAATAAAAGTCAAGTTAACATTTATTGGAAAAATTCGCATTTTCCGATTATTTGGCAAAACTTTGTATTTTGTAATATATCTAAAACTAGATTTTTCTTTAAATGAGAAAAATGTGAATTTGTTTAAATAACACAAACTTATATTTTATTATTAACTAAATATGGGAAAATTATTTAATTTTCTATATAAAATAACTATTTAATTTATTATTCTACACGTTTATCGATAACTAACGAAATCGAAAAAAATCAAAAGTAACCAAAACTATACTACACAATTACAAAACCACAGAGAAAAAAATAAAGACTGGGCTTATGCCCTTACAACACTTTACATAAATTAAATGATTTAAAGTAATTAAATTTCTGGTGAACTCTGAACGCCGGGAAGCGGTCCATTCAGCAGGCCGAGTCCCTGCACTCAAAATACTATTGGCCAGTAACAAGTTCTAAAATAATAATTTAATTTAAAATATAAAATATGGTAAGTCTCAGACTTGGTCCAAAGTGTCATGTTGCATTCTAGCTTATGCCTCAACGTCCGAAAATTCCGGTTTCTTTTGCATTTCGCTAGGGCCCATGGACCGATATGGTCGTCGCCCAAAAGTGGTATCCGAAAGTCAACCAACCCAAAAACCGTCAATTTCAAGAACTGAACTCGAGAAATAACCAAAAGGTTTTCAAAATATTTTAGAAAAATCGGGCAGCATCTCCTTTGTAATCGGGATAACCCAATAATGGGAAGATAACAACCAAAATATTCCAAACCAGGAATAACGCCAACACCAAAAATACATAATTGGGAAAATCAACTAAAATCCATCTCAAAGCCATATATATATATATATATATATATATATATATATATATATATATATATATATATATATACAAGAATGAATCAACAGAGCTTAAGCCACCTATACATGTGTTCCAAGAAACAACAGAACCCAAATCCGAGAATCCGAACTCATAATCTATCGAACTCGAAATCGGAAACCGATTTTCAGAACGGACTATTCCAAATCGAAGTCGGAAATAACAGAACTAAATCCGAATAGGAATCGGAATACGAAACTTAAATTCACAGAAAAAATTCCAAAATTACAATCGAAAAACCCAACGAACAAATTCTGACTTAGAAATCAGAACTAAATATGCAACAATCGAATCCCATAGCAGGATTGAGACCGAGTCATCATCGACTCTACGGAAGGGACACAGGGGCACAGAAATATACCTCGGATGTTCGGCTAGAGCTCTCAGATGCAATTTAGGGAAGAAATCGAAATCCCGCGAACTCGGAATAATCCAGAACACGCGAACTGCGGGTTGTGGCCATGGAAACAGCAGATCGAAACCCGCAAAACACTATGGACAGTGGGTCGGGGCATCGGACAGCCGCGGGGAAAGGTGCTCGACCCGGAGGGGCGCGCGCAAGGGGCGGTCGGCTGGTGGCCGGCGGCCGGACTGGCCGCGGGTGGCTCAGGGACAGCAGAGGAGGCCGCTCGGTCGGGATCGGCACCGCACATAGGATCGACGGGCGCTGGACTGGGCGGCTGGGGGTTGCCGGGAGGGGCACGGCCGGAATTAGCCGAAAGGGCGCAGGTTAGGGCTAGGGATTTGGAAGAATGGAGAATGGAGAGGGTGGTTTATATAGGAGGAAAGATTGGGGTTATGGAAACCAAAAGTCGCCAGAGTTACGGGAGGGGGAGGGGCTCAAGCGTTCGGAAAAGGAAAGGAGGGGTCGGCTGAGGAGTGAATTGGAAGGGAGATGAAGAGAAAGTTCTGGTAATAGAAGAAAATAAAGGAATTTATTTAAAAAAATAGTAATATACAACTAATAACTAATAACTTAAAGATGAAAACCGAGATTGGGTTCGGTTTCAAAATTGGATCGAGATGGGTTCGGGACGGGTCAGGCCAAATAAAAATTCCATGAATAATAAATTTTTAAAAATATGACTTTTTTAAATTAATAATTTAATAATGATAATAATAAAATTTAGCAAAGAAATTATTCAATTAATTAAAATAATAAAACCAAAATTTACGGGTTTCACAGATTGGTTCGATCCGATTGAAGGTCAAGGTTGGAAAGTAGACAAGTACGTTCTTGTGGATATAAACTATCGGCATCGATATCAAGCCTCTGAACCATTTGTCCTATCAAGTCAGGCTCAGCTCGTGTACTTCACAAGTTATCCTAAACGGGGAACAACAAGGTCGGACTGGTGGGCAGTATGCAAGACCAAAGCTAGAAATACCTTTGAGGTTGACGATATAGCTTATCAAGAGGATGAACTACCTCTTGTAATAAATATTATAGAAGTGGACACGACGGAAGTTCCTCATTACACATCTAATTGTGTAGAAGAAGTAGAATTATCTGAAGAGGAAGATGTAGATGAAAGTGAAGATGTAGAGGAGAAAGAAGAAGAAGATGATGAAGAAGAAGATGATGAGCTAAACGAACTAGATGAATTTTCAGAAGATGATTAAATCTGTACGTTTGTTTTATCATCATATTTGACACTTTAGTGACACTTTTGTGACTATGATATTTTTCAAAAATCTGTGATGTCTATCATATAAATATGTATATTTATTTTATTGTCATATGTTATTATCAGGTATGACTAGACCCGGACGACGCGGAGGATATTATGTTAGGCAGTCCCGTGTACGTCAGGCTGGGGATGCAGATTTCGTACCCTCATCCTCATCTCCAAGTACACAAGTGTACCATTTTGTTCCGGTCAATTACCGGGACAGGGCAGTTCCAGCAGGTTGGCGACTCCTCCCTCGTCGTCCAGTATTCCTCTCGCGTCCAGCATTCCTTCCGCGTCCAGCATTCCTCCCACGTCCAGCTTTCCTCCTGCCGATGGCTCCATAGGGAGAGCCAATGCCGAGCATATGGAGGACAGCGATCAAACTGATCCTGGTCAGGTAAGAGGTGAGAGCGACCCTCCATACGCTCCCCCGGACGAGACGCGTATGGAGATTTGGACGGACGGGCCTACGAAGTAAGTTAATTAGTTAATATATATTTTTTAAATGATTATATGTACATATATATTCATGAAATTTATTATTGTATAGATATCGGCCTCCTGCAGTACAGAGACAGCTGGTGTTATTTTTGAGGCAGAACTATGGTGGGCCTCGGATTAACTACGCAGATGATCCCGCAGATACGAAGGCCTTTTGGTTGGCCCACTTCAAGGTAAAAAAATTGTTTATTTTTAAATTTTAATAATCATTTGTGTATATTATACAACTCTTTCTATTTTACTTCTTGTAGAGGACCTATTTCTATCCACCACACCGGGCGGCGAAGATCGAGGCCCAATTTTCTGCCGTCGCAGGCAAGCTCATCCGTGATGTAATCCACGACCAGAAGTCTCGTAATCGCTCCGGAAAGCCGATACATGGTTGGATCACGCCAAAGCAGTAGACTGCGATGAATGCTAGATTCGGCAAGGCTAGGTACCAGGAGAGGTCTGACAAGGCCAAGGTGGCACGATCGAGCGCCAGTAAGTGGTGTGGTGGCTCCATTCCTATGACGGAGCATTTTTGTCGTCTGGTATGTTTCCTATGACGGACATTATTTTATATATAATTGGATAGAATATTTAATACTAATAGTAGATAATATATTTTAACAGGTAAAAAAGGGTGAGGACCCCAACATGGTGATCGTCTTTCTGGTCACCCATCGGAGGACTGGGGAGTTCATTGACGAGAGGGCGACGCAGGCATATATACGTTCTATTCTTTATATTAATTTACTATAATTTAGAAAACAGAAAAATAGATATCAATATAGACTTTAGCAAACACTTAGACGTTAGCAAATATTGTTATAGGCCAAGTTTCTTCGACTACAAGAGCAGGCAACTGCTGCTGCTAGTACACCATCAGAGGAAGGGGCTGGTAATTCCTTCCAGCCGCCTACAGCTCCATCGTCGGACGATCTCTGGATGACCGCCGTTGGTGGTCTTCAGAAGGGTACGTACTACGGTACGGGATCCTACGGCACCTATTCGGCTTCAGTCAACCCGGGCCCCCTCTGTCAGTGTGCAGTTTCCAGCTTCGCAGGCGTCATCACGAGCTCAGGATATTGGTCGTCAGATCGACGAGCTGTGTCACGAGTTACATCAACAGATTTTTGATCACCATACCGCAGAGCGACGATCCGACGATCCGATGATCCTCGGACAATTTGATGCGGTCGAGCACAGTATACAGGAGCTGATGAGTCTGCAGTAGGCTACAACTGCCAGCTTGTACACGCTCATCGAGTCTACAGAGCGCACAGAGCGTAGACAGGGCGAGCTGGAGGGATCCCAGAGGACCATGTCTGCCTCACTCACTCAGATACATACTTCGATTGAGGAGAGTTCTCAGAGGATGGTGAGTACCCTTGTTGCGTATGTTGAGCGACTGCAAGAGCTGGAGCAGATACGTCCTCCCGGTCTATCGACGATGCCGACTCCAGACGTTGCACTGCCTCCTACTGCCCCTATAGTGCAGCTCACATAGGAGAAGTATGAGTATATGCTATCTCAGATGTGCAGCAGGGGTCCTCAGTGATCCAGTAGATTTTTTTATCATCTTTGTATGTATTGGCCCTATGGGCCCATTGATCATTGGTACACTGATTTTCATTCTTATTTGACTCTGTTGGACATATATGTTTGTTGGACATGTATGTTTGTGATATTTACTTTGTTGGTATTTTCATTGAGTATATGTATGATATTTAGTTGTAGAATGTTATGATGGGAGACTGTTATGATGGGAGACTATTATTTATCTATTAGTTGTAGACTGTTATGATAGAAGACTGTTAATTATGATGAAATCTGCGACGGGGATGACAAATATACGTACGCTGGGTTATAAGCGATGATCTGATAAACAAAGGCGGTGCTGCCCAAATTTTAAAAAATATAACGTGTATGTTTGTGATAATGTGTGTATGTGTTTACAGTGTATGTAAAATACAGTGTTCGAAACCATCGATAGTTTCGATAACTGTTGTATGTTTTATTTTGGACTGAAAGAGCAACAGTTCAAGGTGTACTTCTGAGAGCTTCATTTTCACATCCTTCACTTTCTCGGGACGTCGTAAAAGATCCCGAGAAGGTGAAGGACGTGAAGGAGAAGCTTTGAGAAGTGTACCCTGAACTATTGCTCTTTCTATCCAGGATAAAACATAGAACAGTAAGCGAAACTGTCGATGGTTCGAACACTGCACTTCACACACACTGTAAACACAGACACACAGCATAACAAAAATACACATTATATTTTTTAAATTTTTTTATAATATCTGTGACGTATAGCGACGATTTGCGATGTATAACGACGTATCCTGACGTCGTTAATTAGCGCCGTTACGTCGCTATCCATCGCTCAGAAGCTGACGTGGTAGAATCCTGACGTCGCTAATTTAGTCGTTGTACGTCGCTACACTGCTGACGTGGCAGGCATGCCATATCATCACATAAAAAGAAATAATGTTGCTAAGTAGTCGCACAACGTCGCTAATTTGGCGACGACCCAGCAACATTGTCGTCACGTCGCAAACAGCGATGGAGGGCGACAAATTTGTCATCTGTGACTACCTTTTTTGCGACCTTCATTTTTCGTCGCTAAAGTCGTCGCTAATTACGATTAGCAACGTATTTATCTTAATTAGCGACGTATCCTGACGTCGCTAATTTGCCTTATTTTAGTAGTAAAATAAAAAATTAACCTCCAATACAATTTAAATATTACATCTCACCCCAAAACTTTATTTGTCTATACATTTATAATCATATCCTAATGAAGAGGTTGTAGGCTTTATTTTTGATTCCTGAATGTTACAACTCCCTCTGATATGTTAAACTGTTGAAAACATAGCCCTACACATTATCTTGTTTGCTATATTAATTGTAGGAGAGATTTGGAAAGATTATCATAGTATTTTTTTATATTTACTTCAAAATACCTGCAACATTGTTTAGAAAAAATATACCTTGTTGTGATATCCTTTTAAGGAGGATCAGATAAATATCCTGTATTTGTATGTCTCACTATATCAAAACATTCATCAAGAATATATAATATGCATTAGGTCATTCCAATATATGTGTGTAGATGTATATCAGCATTTCACATAAAATATTGTATTGAGTGAATGACAATAAATAATTTATATTTTAAATAGGGTGCTTCAGGACCCAGAACATGTTCTATTGGTCGCAACGGATCCTATTAACATGACGATTATAGGTTATTATACATATTAATTCTCTACAGGAGATTTACCTCTTCAGGAGATTTACCTCTGCAGGAGACTATCTCTACATGAGATCAATATTATCTTATCTATACAGAAGATTAATATTATCTTTCAAGAGATTATAGTAGATCTCTTCTAGAGATTCATCTTTTCATGAGATTACATGAGATCTCTTCTGAAGATTTATCTCTTCTAGAGTTTATCTCTTATGAGTTCTCTTCGTAAGATTTTGAGGAGATTTTTGATCTCTTTGGGAGATTTTTGATCTCTTCGGAAGAGATTATCATATTCTCTATCTTTTTAGGAGATTTTTTATTCATGGGGTACTTTAATCTCTTCAGGAGATCTTCTCTTCAGGAGGTACTCTATAGATGACCATTTTGATGAATCTGTTCAGGGATTTTTTTTTTTATAAACTCAATGAGTCTTTCACATTCTTCTGGATGGTTTAATCTATATATGGTTCATTTGTAGGTCCATCGAAGATAACATGATAATTTTAAATCCTTCAAGGATATACCTGAAAATTTTAAATCCTTCGGGATTCCATGAGCTGAAATTACTCAATACATTTGGATCTCTTATTTGTTACAAACACTCATTCAAAACCTATCGGGTTTATTCCTTTTATATTTTGTAATATAGGACCGAACACTCCACGTCTTGCGAAAGATATTGCATCTTTCCGTTAGATTATTTATGGTTTTAGTGTTATCTTTTAATTTTATCACCCTTCTTATTCTTATTTGATAATGTCATTTATGACAAACTTCTTAATTCAAAATTTCTCTTAACTATGTATAAAACATAGATTTCTTGTGTACCGGTGCCTCTTTCTCAGTCTCTTCTGGAATCTGAGGCATATCCTCTATCGGAGCAATATACTTTGAAAAATTTGATCTTTGGTTCATGACATCTTTCGGACGTCATGAAATTTTTCTCTACATGAGATGCTTCTTCGGGAGCTGCTTCTTCAATAGCATTAGGGTGTGTTATATTCATCGACCTCTTCTTCTGGAGAGTTGAATCTTTAGAGCCTTTAATATTATTTGGCCTCTTCTTCTGGAGAGCTGAATATCTAGAACCTTTAGGCCTTATGCGTTCTTACAAAAGAACTTATTTATTTGTTACCTTTATTTGGTTCTTTTGGTACTTCTATTAGAAAATAAATTTATAGGCGATATAACTATTTATGCAGCATAATCAAAAATATCGATTAAGCACCTAATATTTTATTTGCAGTAAAAACAAAGAATAATTTCTTCTAATTTAGTCAAGATTAGATAAAGTAGAAATATGCTATGATACGTTCTTCTAGAATGATGCTTTAGAATGTTCTTTGAGAACGACGATGCAATATGTTCTTCTAGAATGATGCTTTACAACATTCTTCTAGAATGATAATTTACGATATTTTTCTAGAACGATAATTTAAATTCTTCATATCTCCTCCTAACGGCGAAAATTATGTCTTATTAACGTGACAGATCAAAAAATCTTATGGCTAGAAGATTTAATAATCTAAGGAGAAAAAAATTATAATTTTCAAAACATAAATGCCAATATTATAATTCCGAATAATACCAACATAAGCCATATAATGCAATTCGAGGCTATGCTTACTAGTTTACTCATATACAATCTTTAGGATTGATGGTTTAGAAACAAACTTATCCTTGAGATCTGTAACACCCACTTTTCTAAAATGAGGATAATTTTAAACTTTTGTAATTTCAATCATTAAATAATAAGATTTAAATAATGTTATGATTTTGGTGATTTTTAATTAATTTAAAACTATTTAAATCTGTGAATTGTGATTTTGATGTGTTGCTAATGAAACCCTAGAGATTACTTGACCTGGAGACTAACCATGACCATGGAGACCTAACCATGTGATTAGAATTTCAAATTACTACTTTCTGGCCTAAGGGTATTTTGGTCATTTTTGGACTTTTAGTGAAAATAAATTTTTATTAATTAATATTGTGCTAAGTGAATTGTTAGAGACTAACCTATAAGTTAACCTAATCTAGATGTTAACCATGAGCCTAGATAATAGATTAGAAGCTTCCATCATGACAAGGTTAAGAATATCTAGATATTAAGTTGAGGTCAGATATTTGCTAAGGTAGATATTTTAGCTTGGGCCCTTAGCTTAAGGCCAAGAATTAAACTAGCTAGAGGCCTCTAAACCTTCATAAAACTTAACCCTAACCCTAGAATGAACCCTAGGCTGTCATCAAAGGATCCCCACATCTATATAAACATCTCTTCTTCACACCTTGCCTCTTTTCATAGCCTCTCAAATCCTAGTTTAGTGTTCTTCCCCCAATTTTAGCCCATTTCTTCAAATCAAGTCCAAATTGAGCCAAATCAATTGCAACACACTCCCCTAGTGTAGAGAAAGCCATTGGTGGGTAGCTAGCAAGGATTTGGAAGCTTTGGACCGTTGCAAGTTGGAGGAGAAGTCTCATTCCTAGGCTTTTTATTGAGATTTGACTCTCAATAGGTAAAGGACCTTAAAGCCTTTAAATTCCTAGTTTTTCTTCATAGATGCATTCATTTAGGGTTTCCCTAGCTGTCCCTCGAGTTTGTTAGGAATTTGTGTCCATTTGATACGCTTATCGGACACGTATAGGTGTGTATATTAATGTGTTTGATGAAATGCCTATATGAACTTTTTGTTATTGTTTTTCAAAACAAATTTTACTTTTGTGTAGCCCTATAGGTGTGTTTTGAATCCCCCAGGGATTGAGCATAATTTTGTGTCGTAACTGTGTCCAAAATGGCCATAGACACGCAGCATGAGCCCCCGCACGGTTGCCCTGCTACTCGACCCTGTTTGCGGACACGACATGCCACATGGACATGTGACACTTGACATATAGGTGGGGGCAACCACTGACAAGCCCCCCTCGAGTTTTATGGACTCTCGTGTCGTGTCGGACATGGAATCCATCGTGCACTGGCTTTGAACTAGTGTATACAGTCGGATTTTATCTTCTGATACTCACTTCGTGTCCTGTCCTGACACGACGAGGACATAAATCAGGGTGTCGACCCTCTAGCCCTATATCCACTCTAACCCTAGACATAGCCACATGGATACTCGAATACTGTGTCGTATTATTTCTGACATGAAATCTCAGTACGACACCACTACTACACTGTTTACTGATACCCTATTTTTAATCGTTTTAGACATTTCGTGTCCACTCTCTGGACACGTGGATACCCCTAATACGTGCACACACGCTTCACACACCACTGTACATTATCCTCCTTTTGGTTTAGTCCCCTCCATTAATGCTTCACTCTTGTACTCACATGAGTAGTATCATGCAACCTCAAAAGAGTTCCCTTAGACACTTAGATGTTCAATGCATCATTCTCCATGTGTCCTGCACATTTAACTCTAATACACATTCCTTGATATCTGTCATGACTTGAACTATTAACATGTTCTGTGAATTTGATATTCTGTTGATGTATCAGTTGGAATTGGGGCATAACCTCCTTGTATCAAATAATATTTATGACCAAAACCCCATCTCCATTGGTTCAGACCATGGATGAATGTCCAACTCGACAAGTTGGCATATCAACCTATACATGGTTCATGTTGTTCAGTCATTACCTTAATTTTGCTATATTGCATCCTTCACCACAACATTATCCTACATCCCCTTGTTACACTACCCCACTTGACTTTGTACACTGTATTGGAAACTGGCATGCCTATGTTAGCTCAGAGAATCCATGCAACTTGGCCTATAACCATGGTTCACTTCACTTAATGCATTTATGTGTAGTCTGAATACTCATTTGTTCTGTCTATCTTCCCTTAGTTTACTGTATCTAACCATTGTTTAGCCCCTTAAGTACCTGCCCTGAACACCATCACATGGCCTGCATCATTAGAGATGCCCTGCGCATTCATTCACAATATGTTCACAGCAACTACCTAACCCCATTGTGTATTAGTTCTTTCACTGCATAGTTATGCCCTTACTATTTGGTACCAGGACTTTACCTGCCCAACCTTAATATCTAATCCCCCTTGAATGTTCATTCTCCTTGCCATGCTCTGACCCTTCTCCTTGGTTCTGTCTTGTGGGCTCAGACCCAGTATTGTTAGGAGTAGGTATTGAACTTGACTGTTATTTTCAATATCTATATATACTAAAGATTATAGAGTAGTGGTAGGCTTGGCATGATATATCAATGTATCATGTGTTTAAACCTGCAAAACTGAGGGGTTGTATGGTCACTTTATATATATATCTTTGTGTCATAGGTATTATGTGTTACTTTGAATATGTAGTATATGTTTGTCATGGCATGTGAAGTAGAAAATTCTTTATTTTTCTTTTAAGGGTTGTGTGGGAATCTGTTATAGGCAAATATAGGTAAATGGTTGAAGTTAGGTGTTTTTGTTATGCCTTATGCATATGATATAGTATATGTTATCCTAGGATATATAAACCGACGGGTTAGAATGAGATAGCCTTAGATAGAGTTGACCCCCTTTGACTAGAGCTTGACCAAACTCTAGATAATTGACCCAATAGTCTAAGATTGACCAATGTTGACTGATAACTATAGTTTGACCCAAGTTTGACTTAGTTGACTAAGAGAGTTGACCAAGAGTTGACTTTGACCTAGAATGACCTAGTATCATGTAGATTGTATTGTGTAATTCAATTATTCAATATTGAACACTTTATAACTTGTATTGCTCTAAATAAGACTCAGTTACTCCTGTACGAATACCTATTCTCTTTAGTCGTTCAAGATATCAAGCGAGTACATTCTCTGATCGTTTCATACTCATTAGGATTTATATTCTTGCTCTATATTACTTTACTTGATGCTATCACGTTATCATCAAGGATTGGTACTATATGGATCTTTTCATGAGATGTTATCCCCCTTAGCGGGCGCATCGGATATTTCATGTCATGTGTTTCATGTACATCATGTATTCCTTGCTCTTGCGTTATTCATGTATTCTTATATTTTCTCATGTGCTTTCATGTACGCTCATGTACTTTCATGTGCTCTCATGTACGTTCATGTTTTCTTATATGCTTCATGTGTAACCAAACCATCATGTTTGTAACGTAACTTGACTGGATCCTTATGTATTGATTGTGGGTAGGGGTGAGTATAAATGGTCATGTGATTTAGCCATCATGTTCACTCTGTTACTTTTCATGTGATTATCATATTTCTCATGTACGACACAGCCTTCATGGCTAGTATTTTCATGTGCAACCTGTTTCATATCATATTCAACCCAAGCCAATTACATGCCATCCCGTACTCTAAATCACTAGTTACTTACAGTTCTTACTTATCTTGTATATATTTTCAGTTATCAAATATATCTTATTTTTATGTACATTTTCTTACAGTCCATGTATCTTACTCTTTTGCATGCTTTATATTTTCTGCCATGATATGAACTGCGTGAGATGTATTGTGCTCGTTTCTGTCCTGATTGGACCTGTTGAAAATATTACAAAGGATAAGGAGGACTTCTGCCATACCTACTACAGAGCATGCCAAGATGACACTTGCAAACTGGACCCCCAGGAGGTTCAGGCAGCTGGTAAGGATCCTACCATTGCCTAGAGTAGATAGTTAGACTGTTATTTCCTTTCTTCATGTCATTTATGTTTTGTGGATTCAGATTTGTATTATTTAGAGATGTTGAGACTTTATGTTGTTAACTTGGATTTATTTCCCTTTTGTTGTATCTTCGTTTGAGGATTTCATTATCTATTATATCGTGCTATTTCCATCTTTAGACTTATGATTGAGTTGTACCTTCTGTGATTGGCCTCCGTTTGGAGAGTATATCATATTGTGGTTAGTTGAGATCATTTACCTAGAACAGCATTCTACCGCCGATACTGTAGCGTAGGCTGGACGTACCCACTTCTCGTGCCACTACACTGGGTGCGGGTCGTGACACGATTTTAGTGGTGGCCTATGCAGGTCTCGAGAGTCGCAACTAGTGCGATTTTGTAGTGGTACTCGAACTAGAGTATCACTACAGCCTGTGGTAGGATATAGGATATAAGTTTTGAGGTACACAATCACATATAGGAAAAACTCTTATCTAAATTCCTGCCTTCTAAAATTTTTGTTGAAAATTGCTTCCCTTTGAAATAAACTGTCATTTTCTGATTATATCGCTTTCTTCTCAGTATTGATTTCGTTGTTTAATCTGTCTTTAGGATGGTTATGGAGACACGATCTCATCATCCCGGCCAGGAGGATACCGCTGAGAGGTCTGCCACCTCTCGACCGGTCCAACTGGACCAAGGGACCGTAGCTTTCCTTGTTCCTCCACCTATTCAGAGGCCTTCCCCCGTCATCCCGGATACGTTTCAACAGCAGCCACCTTCAGGGTTAGTGGATGCGGTTCAGATATTTATCTTTTTTTTAGCGATTTATGGAGGCACGGTAGATGCAGCAGCAGAGCCAGTCTGCTGACTTCCGACAGGGCATAAGCGATGCCCACCAGCTGGTCAGGATGACAGTGGAGCTGGTGACTGCCCAGCCACGGAAAGAGCAGATGCAGCAGTATCAGCCGAAGACGCTAGGCATCCAGGCCTTTCAGAAGATGTAGCCCCTGAATTTCAAAGGTACAGAGGGCATCATATATGCTGACGATTGGATAGAGTATATCGAAGAGATATTTCGATTGGCACAGATACCAGTCGGGTTACAGATCGTGGCAGCGGGCAGTCAGATGCAGGACTTGGCCTGCAAATGGTACCAGACAGACCCCCGAGTATGCACTGAGGGTCAGACTTGGGCAGCCTTCAAGAAACTGTTCAAGGAGAAATTTTTTCCAGATACAGCACTCGGTGCCTTAAAGGCGCAGTTCGAGAGTTTGGTTCCGGGGAACCAGACCGTCGCGGAGTACGCCAGAGAGTTCTGCCGTCAGGGCAGATTTATGGAGGATCTTACTGAGGCCGTGAAGGCGAGGAGGTTTTGCAGAGGCTTGATCAAGGAGATCAAGTCATTTACCAAGAGCAGCCGCGATGCCACTTTTGAGCAGATTTTGATAGGAGCCATGACAGCAGAGGACGATCTTGAGCTGAAGGGGAAGAGGACACGAGATACTCATGGAGCTAGTAGCAGTACGGGCCCGGCCAAGAGGCCTCACATACAGATTTAGTAACAGTATCAGCAGCCGAGGGTCCACTTTCAGCAGCAGCAGTTTCAAGGCCGTGTACCTTTTCAGCAGGTGCAGCAGCAGCAGAGGCAGCAAGAGTCCCCTAAACAGTAGCATGTTATCATTTGCCCTTTCTGCAAGAAATCAGGGTACGATTGGAGCGAATGTCGGAAGAGGCTAGGCAAGTGCCTACTCTGCGGAGCATCAGATCATCAGTTGAGTGAGTGTCCCAAGTCTTCGAGACGGACAGCTCAGAAAGCAGGAGCTAGGGCTCCGGTGGGCCAGCAGAAGGGACCACCCTTACAGACTCAGTAGCAGAGGTTCGTGTAGCATCAGGCTGGAGGAGGCCAGCAGGGGCGAGCTTACGCCATGGCAGCTGAGGATGCATGGCAGTAGGAGAGCTTATTGTAAGTTCCGTTCTTTTTGATTCTATTCCCGCCTTTGCCTCATTATAAACTATCTTGAACTTCGATTCTGACAGTTACTGTCTACCTTCTTCTGTTTGTTGATAAATTGGTGCTTAGTATTTAATGATGATTTAATTTCTACCAAGATAAGTCGTGTGGGCTAGGTCGCCTCATTTATGGAATCTAAAGTTTTCTACAGTCATATTAGCTAGCATAGTGAGGACATATAGTCTGATTTTAGACGTATTTTTGGGTGTAGTAATTTAAGGTTTTCGCAGCCAAACATGCGACAATACAAAAATTTTAAATACCATGATTCTAGAAGTATGTACCTTAGATGGAGACTCTATGATATATCGTAGCCTTGCTTACTAGTTTGACGAAGATTTTGAGTATCATGATTTCGGACAGACGCATATGATTATCGAATTGTATGATTTAGAGATTTTGATTGATTGGGGGTTTTTGACCTAGAAGGAGTACTACCATCTAAATTTCGAGGACGAAATTCTTCTAAGGATGGTAGACTTGTAACACCCACTTTTCTAAAATGAGGATAATTTTGAACTTTTGTAATTTTAATCATTAAATAATAAGATTTAAATCATGTTATGATTTTTGGTAATTTTTAATTAATTTAAAACTATTTAAATCTGTGAATTGTGATTTTGATGTGTTGCTAGTGAAACCCTAGAGATTACTTGACCTAGAGACTAACCATGACCATGGAGACCTAACCATGTTATTAGAATTTTAAATTACTACTTTTTGGCCTAAGGAAATTTTGGTCATTTTTGGACTTTTAGTGAAAATGAATTTTGATTAATTAATATTGTGCTAAGTTAATTGTTAGAGACTAACCTAAAGTTAACCTAATCTAGATGTTAACCATGAGCCTAGATATTAGATTATAAGCTTCCATCATGACAAGGTTAAGACTATCTAGATATTAAGTTGAGGTTAGATATTTGTTAAGGTAGATATTTTAGCTTGGGCCCTTAGCTTAAGGCCTAGAATTAAACTAGCTAGAGGCCTCTAAACCTTCATAAAACTTAACACTAACCCTAGAATGAACCCTAGGCTACCATCAAAGGATCTCCACCTCTATATAAACATCTCTTCATCATACCTTGCCTCTTTTCATAGCCTCTAAAACCCTAGTTTAGTGTTCTTCCCCAATTTTAGCCCCTTTCTTCAAATCAACTCCAAATTGAGCCAAATCAATTGAAACACACTCCCCTAGTGTAGAGGAAGCCATTGGTGGGTAGCTAGCATTGATTTGGAAACTTTGGACCGTTGCAAGTTGGTGGAGAAGTCTCATTCCTAGGCTTTTCATTGAGATTTGACTCTCAATAGGTAAAGGCCCTTAAACACTTTAAATTCATGGTTTTTCTTCATAGATGCATTCACACTACAACAAAAGTACCTTTTAATGACGGCTAAAAAGTGTCATTAATTGCAAACCATGATGCTTTTTTCTCTCAGTCCAAGCGTTATGAAATCGGGTGTTATAAATGTTTTAAAAGCGTTATAGATAATTCATCCAAAACCGTCATTAATAGTTTGAATTTCTGCTACGTTTTATTTTCAAAGCGTTATGGATAGTTATGAAAAACCGCTGTATATGGTCGTTGTACCACATTTATAACGCTTTATACTGCATGACATTCCAAACGCTGCTCAATTCAATTCAAAAATAACCACTTTGAACCACATTCACAACAAAGCATTAAAATGTAATATAAAGCACCATTCTCCATTTCATTGTCTCAAAATAGAGTATTTTAGCTACCATTCTACATTTCTCCATTTCATTATATACATCTTCTCAAAATATATAGAGTATCCAATATAGAGTACACTTTAGCTACATCAAAACTATCGACATCAAAAATCTCACAGATACTGTAGTGAAGAAGCACACTTATAACGCTTCAACTTGGTCACATGAAGACTGTCCATAGCACATGTACGTATAGCAAAACCCTGAAAAAGAAAGCAAAATCATCACTTTTAGAGTCTGTCAATTTTAGAGTCTGTGATTTATATCGAAAAATCGAGAGTATTAGAGTACTCTAATAAAAACCGAAACCGACAAATAAAGTAAAACATCTAGGCATGGCATAGTGGACGTAGTCCCAAAATCAACAATGCAGGCATGCTAATGGAGATGTCATTCCCGAAATAGAAATACTCCCAACTAATATATACCCGCATGTGATTTATATCGAAAAGCTCCCAACAAAAACACCTACAGTACCAAGTTAAACCCATCATGCATAATAGATACCCAACCAACAATTTTAATCCAAATAGCAAAACATCTCCTACAGCAAAGAAATCTTTCCCAACCCAACATGTATAATAGGGAAAACCTAAACCAACATCCCACAACAAGTATAGGAAGGAGAACCCAAGCAACAATTTATATAATATCACGACCCGCACCCACTGTGAGGGTACGAGTACGTAACAGCGCCCAGCCTACGCCGCAGTGTCGGCGGTAGAACATTGTCCTAGGTTACTATCTAATCAACAACTCACGCAAATATATAATGTACTTGTCAAATCTCAACTCCAAACGGAGGACAAGTATAGATATAATGAAATCTCAATCACAGTCTAAGCACGATAAGATAACACAGAAGTTTATAACTAAAAAAACTAAATAACAACATTTATAAAATACTAAATAATAATATCTCAAACAAACTCAAATACAACTCGTATCACAAGTTATTACAATTCAAATTCTAAAACATAAAAAAAACTAAACCAAGTCTACTAGCTAGTCTTCCGATCACTCCTGAGTGTCGGGGCCATAGGTAGCTAAGCCATCTCCTGCTCTAAGGCAAGTGGGGCAAATATCCTCAGGGCAAGCATCTGTAATATTTTCAACAGGTCCAGTCAGGACAGGAACGAGTACAATTCATCAAGAAATCCCAAGTAAATGACAGAGAACTATAAAGCAGTTATAGACAGTTGTATTGATGAATATGGGAGTTTAATTTTCAGGTGATGGTATAGAGAGACAGAAAAAGTACAAAGAAAGTAAGTAACTAAGCAAGAAGAGAAACATAGCAATGAAGACTGTAAAATAAGATCTAGCTGAACTAGAGTAACATAATAAGTTCAGATGGTACAATATAAGTCGAGTGTAATTCCAATGTGAGTCTAATATAAGATGAGTCGAATGTAATTCTAATCATTATTCTAATAAGGTGAATCGAATAAGGTGATACGAATAAGGTGATACGAATAGTGATTCACATGATGTTCAAATAATGATTCGAATAAATTCTCCAAGTGTGTTTTAAAATACTTAGTTAGACATATAAACGGCAAAGGGTAAATACGGCACATCACACACCTGGCCGGGTGTGGAATGGCTATCGTTCGAATATTATTCACAGGAGGTGGTTCGAATAGTGGAAATGTTCACATGTCTAATCAAGTATTTCCCCGCCCATCTAATACAAATGAATCCAAAATCCGACACATAAGATGAGTACAAGTCCAACCGGCAAATGAAGATACGAATAGGTGGTTCGAATAGTGATTCGTATGGTGATTCGAATAATAGAGGTAAGACGAGTAAGTATGTGTGTCGTATACATGGATTCAGAAATAAAAATACGTGTTTGTAACAGAGAATCATATACAGCTAACTAGAACTGAAGTACAGTAATTGACAAATAAATGAGAGAACTATCAGAGAATGTACTCAACTGATACTCTGAAAGGAGTAATGTAATATCAGATGTCTGCACCGGAGTCACAATGTCCTAAATAGAGCAGTATGGATTATAATGTGTTTAAAATAAGACAATGATGTTTATGATGCAATCTACATGATTTTTAGGCCAATCTAGGTCAAAGTCAACTCTAAGTCAACCCTGGTCAACTGTCTTAGGTCAAACTAGGTCCAAGTCAAACTTGGTCAACTCTACAGTCAAACTAAGTCAAATTAAGTCATATTAGGTCACAAGAAGTTAAACTAAGTCATACAAGGTCAAACTAGTCAAGGTTAGTCTAATCTAGGTTAAAGTTAGACTAACTAAGGTTTTGGTCAAACATAGACTAGTCAACAAGGTAATTAGGTCAACTCTAGTCATACTAGTCTAAGGTTAATCAACACAAGTCTATGAGTCACTCTAGGCTCTTCTAGTCTAAATAGGTCAACTTATAAGGTTTT
Source organism: Iris pallida (assembly GCA_029216955.1). Classification (NCBI taxonomy): domain Eukaryota; kingdom Viridiplantae; phylum Streptophyta; class Magnoliopsida; order Asparagales; family Iridaceae; genus Iris; species Iris pallida. The sequence continues at coordinate 52,671,314 of JANAVB010025196.1, forward strand.
GGTCAACTGAGTCAAATGATCAACTTGGCTAACTTTTAGGGTTTTGCCTATGCTAGCCTAAATGGTGTGGGGTCTCTTAGTATCAATCCAAACAACCAAAAGTGAAATCTATAGTCTAATAGATATACATAAACTACCTATCTCAATATATGAATATAACACATCTTCAATATATGCATCCTTATTTGTAAACATGTATCTATATGCAACTTATATATATATATATATATATATATATATATATATATATATATATATATATATATATATATATATATATATATACTTAGAACATTATATACTTAGAACATTATATATATCCCATGATTATGTAAACCTAGCCCTCAATAACTTCTAAGTTCAGTCTACAACTGAATATTACCCCCTAGGATACACTAACTCCCTTAACTTAGCCAAAATGGCCCAATGGCCAAAACCCTTTACCTATCTACTAGTATACCTAAGTCTATGATACAACCTATACACTAACACCCCAAACTGAACCTTGATACCCACAAATCATTGGCCAAAATGGCCATACTAAATTCACTGTTCAGTGAACTAAACCCCCACAAATTTGGATATTTCACCCTCTTCACTGCTGTGCTTGCCTGCAGGCAGGGTATTCCTGCTGCTACTGCTACACTGGCATATCAGGCCAGTCCCAAGCTCAAACTGCAGGGCAGCACTGCTGCAGGCCACTCTTCCCCTCTTCTCTAACTCTCCTCTACTCTCTACACATCTATCCATATACACAAAAACTGAAACTAAGATTGAAATGTAAACTGAATTCAGATTTCATACCTATCACCAAACTAATTTCAGATTAATGTATCAAGATATAGTTAACTCCTCAACCAATATCTAAATTCCAGAGTTCACAACTTAAACCATAGCTAGGCATCAACCAACTAGATATCTATGCCTATCAATCCATCTAAAACTTGATTTAAACAAATCCCGATTTTCTGAACCCAAACAATACTCAAATCTCGAGATCTTATGAATGATCAAACATCAACTCAGTTACTGGAACTTGAGGACAACCTAATCATCCCAAGAAGATCACCTCTAAACTATAACCCCAATCAAAACCTGAAATTTAACCACTACCAACCCTTAATTCTGAAATCTGGAAACTAACCAAGTACCACATGGATTTCGAAAACATTAACCATACACAAAACTCTATCACCATTGATCTTTATCAAATGTACACACATTACAGACATTCTAACATATATATATAATCTATCATTTAAAACCAAAAGAACTCAGCTAAAAATCCTAAAATGTCCACTGCACACAGAGTATTAGAGATTCACATATAAACATATGAATTCGAAACCAAAATTAAAAAGGAACTTGAAACCAACATGAAGAACTAAGTGTACAGGAGGTTGGGACAACCCCATATGTCCAAGTGGTCCCTACTGTGTCCAAAAATAGGACACAAGTGTCACAAATTCGAAGAACAGAAGTATCAGAAACTGTGAACAGAATAGGCCTCGTGCGGTGGTGTCGACCAACCTAAGGGCTCGTGTGTCCAACCTCGAGCCTCGTGCTCACGTCTAGAGTTAGGTTAGGAGTAGGGCTACGTGTTAACGTGTCTGTATTGTGTCCACGTGGTACACAAGGTCGTGTCCAAACCCGTATCAGAGCCTAGTGTGTGCGTGTGTGCTGTGCTCGTACAGTCCAGTGTGAGGGAGTTTTCTCTCGAACCACTCAACGATACCTCCCCAAATTTCATAGGCCTCCTAGCAGATATTGCCCCTAGGTTCTCCTCAAAAATCTCGTGTCCTCGTGTCGTGTCCTGGCTTCTACAGTGCTCGAGCAGCAGGGGAGAACACAGGCACGATGTAGTGTCTCGTGCAGGCGTGTCACAGTCTCGTGTGCGTGACACACGACACGTGACACGTCGTGATCGTGTCTAGGAGTAGAGGGGGACTAGGGCTACGTGTCTAGGTGTCTGTACGACCCTCAAGTCGTGTCGTGTCCTAGTTTTATAGCCGTGTCAAAGACTAAAAATCAGTGCACAGGTGCAGTGTGCAGCGTGTTTGTGTCCAATTTGGACACGGACACGGGCCTAAATCGTGCTCAGTCCATATAATATGTGATCTACACTTAAAAACCTATTTTTCCATTCAATTAGTTTTTGAAAATAACACCTTTTAATTCTCACAAGCATTTCATCAAACACCTAGGAGACACTATAACACGTGTCCGATACGGACACCAAACGGACACGAATTCTATCCAAATTTTGGGGACACCTAGGGGACTCTAGATCTATCCCTACATGCAAAGAAAACTAAAATTTAAATCAATTTAGAGGGTTTTACCTATATGTGCAAAAAGCTTGGAAAAGCTTCAAATGGGGGATTCTTCCTCTTGATGCCAAAAGCTCTAAATTGTCCCAAAGCTGGGATTAAATTCCACATTCAGAAAATAGGAGGAAATTAGGTTCTAATGCAAGAAACTGGGATTAAAAAGGAATTAAAATGGATTTATGGGGATTTTTGGAAGAGGGACAAATACCTTTCTTTTTCCAATGTTGAAATAAATAAAGAAAGAGGCAAGCCCTAGAGAATAAGTGTTTATATAGGGTGGGGATCCCTATGGCTGGTCATTTAGGGTTTGGTTAGGGTTAGGGCTTCTAGTTATGGGCCATGGGCCAAGTCATGATCAAATAAATTATTAAGCCATAAGTCATTTCATGAAACCATAAACCATGACTTAAATTCACTAAACCAAATTCCCTCATTCTAAAATTAGTTTCTAATGACTAAAAGTAGGTTAACCTAAGTTAGACTAGGGTCACCATGGCTAGGGTTAGCTTCTAGGCTAGTTCACTAGGTCTCAACAAGTCAAGTCAACCTAGAATTCACCAATTCAATAAATCATCAAATAATTCAAATAAGTCAAAATGACCAAAATACCCCTAGGCTAAAAATGATAATTAAATCATCCTAATGACATGGTTAGGCTCTAGGTCATGCAGTCTTTATGGTTTCACTAGCTGCACACCAAAATCACAAGTCATGACTTAAACCAATTTTTAAATAGTTTAAAAATAATCAAAAATCACCAAAAATCATAATATGAAATAAATATCAATAAATAATAATTATAATTATAAAATTTCAAAAATATCCTCATCTGGAAAACTGGGTGTTACAGTCCTACCCACCTTATAAAAATTTCGTCCTCGAAATTAAGATGATCGCACCTTTCCTAGGTCAAACCCCCAATCAATCAAAGTCGAAGCAATACAATCCTACTGGTCGTGATTCCATAGTCTCGAATAGGGTAGCTACACTATCTAGCAAACACAAGCAATATCCTGGCAGGTACTAAAGGAAATCACACATGGAAGTGGGGAGGAAGAACAAGAAGGTCAAACCTGCTAATCCATCACCTACAATGTCAGCCTCCTCGGCTGCCATCGCAAAAGCTCCACCCCTCTGGTGCTGAGCTACAGGTGGCCTAGCTCCCTTAAAAGGAGGTGCAAAGGGACAGTCTACCATCCTATATGAAACTGGTAAAGACAACTAGGAATTAATTATGAAGGATTTTCAGTCCAAGGATGATCAAATCGAAAGTTTAAGGCACGAGTCAATTGCATTGAAATCCAATAACACAATATATAAAGAAGATTTAGTCCGGCACGATCTAAGTTGATCAATTTTAGGATATACTAAAGTTTAGGCATGATGGAGAACGAGGCCATTAAAATCTGAGCACGAGTATCCAAGATTTGGTATCCATGTCGCAATTGAATTTATTCAATTGAATATGACCCCAAACACTGGATGACAAGAAGGATGACCCGGTCAACTGGTTACGATCAAAGAATTATAATTTAAAGGATGATGCAAGGATATAGAAATAAGGCAATTTCTTCCTTTGGATAGGGAAACTAAACATGATACCTCGGTGCCCCTTTTTTTTCTGAAATATGCGAAAGGCAAAACAATAAAGAGTTCAAGGACGATGCTATTAAGTACAATGCGTGGTTCATAGGCGATAGAAATAATTCAAAGAGAGTTGCCAAAGCTGTCGTGGATGAGACACTAGGGCAAATTTAACTGTCTCCCTCTACATAGAATAACATGTGAAAAATGAACCAAAGTGCAATAGGTTGATCAGACCATCATGCACCGGTTCTGATTAGACAATATGTTAGTGGGTGCCGGCCCCCAATAAAATATGTCATGATCAAGCTCGAAAAGATCAGCTTGCAAAACTGGTGCTAAATTAGCAACATAAGATAGACAAAATATAAGTAAGGATAATGAAGAAGGAAGTTAATAGTCCAAGATTCTTTAAACATCAAGGAGTGAGGGTGAATCAAAACAAGAGGAAAATGATTTTCAATTTGAAGTTCATAATGAGATTCTCAAGGGTCGTCCAGGAATCTCTCAAGTAGTCCTAACTGTGATTGAGTAACCTCTCCGGTAAGGCCTATCTCTCAGTCCTATCGCAGGCTCGCAGCAGTACAACTAAGTCGCCGTACTACCACGATATCGCACTAATGCGACTCTCGACTTGCATGGGCCACCACTAAAAATGTGTCACGACCCGCACCCACTGTGAGGGTACGAGTACGTAACAGCGCCCAGCCTACGCCGCAGTGTCGGCGGTAGAACGATGTCCTAGGTTACTATCTAATCAACAACTCACGAAAATATATAATATACTTGTCAAATCTCAACTCCGAACGGAGGACAAGTATAGATATAATGAAATCTCAATCACAGTCAAAGCACAATAAGATAACACAGAAGTTTATAACTAAAAAACTAAATAACAACATTTATAAAATACTACATAATAATATCTCAAACAAACTCAAATACAACTCGTATCACAAGTTATTACAATTCAAGTTCTAAAACATAAAAAAAAACTAAACCAAGTCTACTAGCTAGTCTCCCGATCACTCCTGAGTGTCGGGGCCATAGGTAGCTAAGCCATCTCCTGCTCTAAGGCAAGTGGGGCAAATGTCCTCAGGGCAAGCATCTGTAATATTTTCAACAGGTCCAGTCAGGACAGGAACGAGTACAATTTATCAAGAAATCACAAGTAAATGACAGAGAACTATAAAGCAGTTATAGACAGTTGTATTGATGAATATGGCAGTTTAATTTTCAGGTGATGGTATAGAGAGACAGAAAAAGTACAAAGAAAGTAAGTAACTAAACAAGAAAAGAATCATAGCAATAAAGACTGTAAAATAAGATCTAGCTGAACTAGAGTAACATAATGAGTTCAGATGGTACAATATAAGTCGAGTGTAATCCCAATGTGAGTCTAATATAAGATGAGTCGAATGTAATTCTAATCATTATTCTAATAAGGTGAATCGAATAAGGTGATACGAATAAGGTGATACGAATAGTGATTCACATGATGTTCTAATAATAATTCGAATAAATTTTCCAAGTGTGTTTTAAAATACTTTGTTAGACATGTAAACGGCTAAGGGTAAATACGGCACATCACACACCTGGCCGGGTGTAGAATGGCTATCGTTCAAATATTATTCACAGGGGATGGTTCGAATAGTGGGAATGTTCACATGTCTAATCAAGTATTTCTCCGCCCATCTAATACAAATGAATCCAAAATTCGACACATAAGACGAGTACAAGTCCAACCGGCAAATGAAGATACGAATAGGTGGTTCAAATAGTGATTCGCATGGTGATTCGAATAATATAGGTAAGACGAGTAAGTATGTGTGTCGTATACATGAATTCAAAAATAAAAATACGTATTTGTAACAGAGAATCACATACAGCTAACTAGAACTAAAGTACAGTAATTGATAAATAAATGAGAGAACTATCAGAGAATGTACTCGCCTGATACTCTGAAAGGAGTAATGTAATATCAGATGTCTGCACCGGAGTCACAATGTCCTAAATAGAGCAGTATAGGTTATAATGTATTTAAAATAAGACAATGATGTTTATGATGCAATCTACATGATTTCTAGGCCAATCTAGGTCAAAGTCAACTCTAAGTCAACCCTGGTCAACTGTCTTAGGTCAAACTAGGTCCAAGTCAAACTTGGTCAACTCTACAGTCAAACTAAGTCAAATTAAGTCATATTGGGTCACACGAAGTTAAACTAAGTCATACAAGGTCAAACTAGTCAAGGTTAGTCTAATCTAGGTTAAAGTTAGACTAACTAAGGTTTTGGTCAAACATAGACTAGTCAACAAGGTAATTAGGTCAACTCTAGTCATACTAGTCTAAGGTTAATCAACACAAGTCTATGAGTCACTCTAGGCTCGTCTAGTCTAAATAGGTCAACTTATAAGGTTTTGGTCAACTGAGTCAAATGATCAACTTGGCTAACTTTTAGGGTTTTGCCTATGCTAGCCTAAATGGTGTGGGGTCTCTTAGTATCAATCCAAACAACCAAAAGTGAAATCTATAGTCTAATAGATATACATAAACTACCTATCTCAATATATGAATATAACACATCTTCAATATATGCATCCTTATTTGTAAACATGTATCTATATGCAACTTATTTATATATATATATATATATATATATATATATATATATATATATATATATATATATATATATATAAAATATATATATATATATATATATATATATATATATATATATATACTTAGAACATTATATATATCCCATGATTATGTAAACCTAGCCCTCAATAACTTCTAAGTTCAGTCTACAACTGAACATTACCCCCATGATAGTTGAATGTAGGATACACCAACTCCCTTAACTTAGCCAAAATGGCCCAATAGCCGAAACCCTTTACCTATCTACCAGTATACCTAAGTCTATGATACAACCTATACACTAACACCCCAAGCTGAACCTTGATACCCACAAATCATTGGCCAAAATGGCCATACTAAATTCACTATTCAGTGAACTAAACCCCCATAAATTTGGATATTTTACCCTCTTCACTGCTGTGCTTGCCTGCAGGCAGGGTATTCCTGCTGCTACTGCTGTACTGGCATATCAGGCCAGTCCCAAGCTCAAACTGCAGGGCAGCACTGCTGCAGGCCACTCTTTCCCTCTTCTCTAACTCTCCTCTACTCTCTACACATCTATCCATATACACAAAAACTGAAACTAAGATTCAAATGTAAACTGAATTCAGATTTCATACCTATCACCAAACTAATTTCAGATTAATGTATCAAGATATAGTTAACTCCTCAACCAATATCTAAATTCCAGAGTTCACAACTTAAACCATACCTAGGCATCAACCAACTAGCTATCTATGCCTATCAATCCATCTAAAACTTGATTTAAACAAATCCCGATTTTCTGAACCCAAACAATACTCAAATCTCGAGATCTCATGAATGATCAAACATCAACTCAGTTACTGGAACTTGAGGACAACCTAATCATCCCAAGAAGATCACCTCTAAACTATAACTCCAATCAAAACCTGAAATTTAACCACTACCAACCCTTAATTCTGAAATCTGGAAACTAACCAAGTACCACATGGATTTCGAAAACATTAACCATACACAAAACTCTATCACCATTGATCTTTATCAAATGCACACACATTACAGACATTCTAACATATATATATAATCTACCATTTAAAACCAAAAGAACTCAGCTAAAAATCCTAAAATGTCCACTGCACACAGAGTATAAGAGATTCACATGTAAACATATGAATTCGAAACCAAAATTAAAAAGGAACTTGAAACCAACATGAAGAACTAAGTGTACAGGAGGTTGGGACAACCCCATATGTCCAAGTGGTCCCTACCGTGTCCAAAAACAGGACACAAGTATCACAAATTCGAAGAATATAAGTATCAAAAACTGTGAACAGAATAGGCCTCGTGCGGTGGTGTCGACCAACCTAGGGGCTCGTGTGTCCAACCTTGAGCCTCGTGCTCACGTTTAGAGTTAGGTTAGGAGTAGGGCTACGTGTTAACGTGTCTGTATTGTGTCCACGTGGTGCACAAGGTCGTGTCCAAACCCGTATCAGAGCCTAGTGTGTGCGTGTGTGCTGTGCTCGTGCAGTCCAGTATGAGGGAGTTTTCTCTCGAACCACTCAACGATACCTCCCCAAATTTCATAGGCCTCCTAGCAGACATTGCCCCTAGGTTCTCCTCAAAAATCTCGTGTCCTCGTATCGTGTCCTGGCTTCTACAGTGCTCGAGCAGCAGGGAAGAACACAGGCACGATGTAGTGTCTCGTGCAGGCGTGTCACAGTCTCGTGTGCATGACACATGACACGTGACACATCGTGATCGTGTCTAGGAGTAGAGGGGGACTAGGGCTAGGTGTCTAGGTGTCTGCACGACCCTCAAGTCGTGTCGTGTCCTAGTTTTATAGCCGTGTCAAAGACTAAAAATCAGTGCACAGGTGCAGTGTGCAGCGTGTTCGTGTCCAGTTTGGACACGGACACGGGCCTAAATCATGCTCAGTCCATATGATATGTGATCTACACTTAAAAACCTATTTTTTCATTCAATTAGTTTTTGAAAATAACACCTTTTAATTCTCACAAGCATTTCATCAAACACCTAGGAGACACTATAACACGTGTCCGATACGGACACGAATTCTACCCAAATTTTGGGGATACCTAGGGGACTCCTACATCTAGCCCTACATGCAAAGAAAACTGAAATTTAAATCAATTTAGAGGGTTTTACCTATATATGCAAAAAGCTTGGAAAAGCTTTAAATGAGGGATTCTTCCTCTTGATGCCAAAAGCTCCAAATTGTCCCAAAACTGGAATTAAATTCCACATTCAGAAAATAGGAGGAAATTAGGTTCTAATGCAAGAAACTAGGATTAAAAAGGAATTAAAATGGATTTATGGGGATTTTTGGAAGAGGGACAAATACCTTTCTTTTTTCAATGTTGAAATGAATAAAGAAAGAGGCAAGCCCTAGAGAATAAGTGTTTATATAGGGTGGGGATCCCTATGGCTGGTCATTTAGGGTTTGGTTAGGGTTAGGGCTTCTAGTTATGGGCCATGGGCCAAGTCATGATGAAATAAATCATTAAGCCATAAGTCATTTCATGAAACCATAAACCATGACTTAAATTCACTAAACCAAATCCCCTCATTCTAAAATTAGTTTCTAATGACTAAAAGTAGGTTAACCTAAGTTAGACTAGGGTCACCATGGCTAGGGTTAGCTTCTAGGCTAGTTCACTAGGTCTCAACAAGTCAAGTCAACCTAGAATTCACCAACTCAATAAATCATCAAATAATTCAAATAAGTCAAAATGACCAAAATACCCTTAGGCTAAAAATGATAATTAAATCATCCTAATGACATGGTTAGGCTCTAGGTCATGCAGTCTCTATGGTTTCACTAGCTGCACACCAAAATCACAAGTCATGACTTAAACCAGTTTTTAAATAGTTTAAAAATAATCAAAAATCACCAAAAATCATAATGTGAAATAAATATCAATAAATAATAATTATAATTACAAAATTTCAAAAATACCCTTATCTGGAAAACTGGGTGTTGCATACAAGAAACCCAAACCAACAATGCATGCATCACAAATAATTCCAACAATAGCTAGGTAACCCGAAACCGAAAATGATCCAACAACAAGTAAAGAACCGAACATGATCTAAAGATCATTCCCGCTTCACAAACAAAGACAATCGTAGGATCGTCAAGCCAAAATCGAACCCAACACGTATCAGTCGATCGAAACCCTTTTTATGTAGGGATCGAGATCCAACAACATCATCGACAAACAAAATAAACCCAAAAACTGAAATCAATCAAGAGTTTAGAATTTATACCCCAAAATTTGGTGTCGGAATCCGCAGGGAGCCTTCGGACTTGGCTCGCAGGCACGCACAGCGCCTCGCCGGGTCGCGGCTGTAACTGTGGAGAGGCTACATCATCGACACGAAGGTATCCTCACATCCGTGTCCAGTATCGACTCGTACAAATACGAGCGTATCTGCACCCAGAATAAACAACCCAACAGTACCAACATACAAACTACGACCAACGACAAGAAACGAAATAAGATATATAAGATGTCTCAGATAAGGATCAATCATCATCTGCTGTACTAGCGTGCCATAACACTTATAGGACACGTCCCGACACGGAGCCAGTGTATCCGTTACGATCTGCAACGCTTTGGTTCATTTGGTCGAACGACCATCACCAAGAGTATCAGAGTACTCTAATAAAAACCGAAACTGACAAATAAAGTAAAACATCCAGGCATGGCATAGTGGACGTAGTCCCAAAATCAACGACGCATGTATGCTAATGGAGATGTCAATCCCGAAATAGAAATACTCCCAACTAATATATACCTGCATGTGATTTATATCGAAAAGCTTCCAACAAAAACACCCACAGTACCAAGTTAAACCCATCATGCATAATAGATACCCAACCAACAATTTTAATCCAAATAGCAAAACATCTCCTACAGCAAAGAAATCTTTCCCAACCCAACATGTATAATAGGGAAAACCTAAACCAACATCCCACAGCAAGAATAGGAAGGAGAACCTAAGCAACAATTTATACAAGAAACCTAAACCAACAATGCATGCATCACAAATAATTCCAACAGCAGCTAGGTAACCCGAAACCGAAAATGATCCAACAGCAAGTAAAGAACCGAACATGATCTAAAGATCATTCTCGCTTCACAAACAAAGACAATCGTAGGATCGTCAAGCCAAAATCGAACCCAACACATATCAGTCGATCGAAACCATTTTTATGTAGGGATCGAGATCCAACAACATCATCGACAAACTAAATAAACCCCAAAACTGAAATTAATAAAGAGTTTAGAATTTATACCCCAGAATTTGGTGTCAGAATCCGAAGGGAGCCTTCGGACTCGGCTCCTCAAATGCAATTACACTCCCTTGAACAAGAACAAACAGAAAAAAAAAATTAAAGAACACAAGCATTTGGTACTTACAATTATTTTATCGAACATGAAGCGCACATAGAATAATTCCCAACAAAATCTTTTTTTAGGGAAAAAATCTAAATCAAAATCACTCACTTAATCAAGAGAAGTCAATGATGATGCAGCCCTTTTCGTATCATCGCCGACGTGGATGGAGACGTCGAAAAACCCTAAAAGAACCCTAATTTTGGAGAGATAGATGCATGTATGGTTGTCAAAAATTAGGAGATTTTACTAAAATCATGTCGAGGCAGAATTTAGGACATAAAATAAGCAATGATCGAGATTTTAGGACAAACCGGTGGTGAAGGCTACGTCGGTGACAACCTTCCCTCTGCGGTGGAGTCTGTAACCGGGGGAGGCAAGGAACAGGCTGAAGGAAGTTGGGGAGCGGGGAGCGGGCTTAGGGGAGTTGGGGAGCGGGGAGTGGGCTGAGGGGAGTTGGGGAGCGGGAGGAGAAGGAGAAGGAGAAAGAGAGAGGGTTTAGAATTTTTCTTAAGTACGGAAGAATTGCGGGGGAGTCGAGGTTTCAACTTAAATTTTCATGCTTTTTTTATAACGTTCGTATCACTGGAGCACTATCAATAACATTTTTAATATAAACCGTCATAGATTCTAGTTTTGCTAAACTTTGATAACGCTTCCACATCAGCCGTCATGAAAACCACTTATCAAGCGTCATTAATAGGTCTTTTTGTTGTAGTGTCATTTAGGGTTCACCTAGCTGTCCCTCGAGTTTGGTAGGAATTTGTGTCCATTTGATACACGTATCGGACACGTATCAGTGTGTATATTAATGTGTTTGATGAAATGCCTATATAAACTTTTTGTTAGTTTTTCAAAACAAATTTTACTTTTGTGTAGCCCTATAGGTGTGTTTTGAATCCCCCAGGGATTGAGCACAATTTTGTGTCATGACCGTATCCAAAATGGCCACGAACATGCAGCACGAGCCCCCGCCCGGTTGCCCTGCTTCCCGACCCTATTTGTGGATATGACATGCCACGTAGACATGTGCCACTTAACACAGAGGTGGGGGCAACCATTGACAAACCCTCCTCAAGTATTTGGACTCTCGTGTCATGTCGGACACGAAATCCATCGTACACTGGCATTGAACTACGTGTGCACAGTCGAATTTTATCCTCTAATACTCACTTCGTGTCCTGTCCTGACACGACGAGGACACGAATCAGGGTGTCGACCCTCTAGCCCTATATCCCCTAACCCAAGACACAGCCACGTGGACACTCGAGCACTGTGTCGTGTCATTTCTGACACGACATCTCAGCACGATACCACTGCTACACTGTTTACTGATACCCTATTTTTAATTATTTTAGACACTTCATGTCCACTCTCTGGACACGTGGACACCCCTAATACGTGCACATACGCTTGACACACCACTGTACACTATCCTTCTTTTGGTTTAGTCCCCTCCATTAATGCTTTATTCTTGCACTCACATGAGTAGTATCCTGCAACCTCACATGAGTTCCCTTAGACACTTAGATGTTCAATGCATCATTCTCCATGTGTCCTGTACATTTAAATCTAATACACATTCCTTGATATCTGTCATGACTTGAACTATTAATATGTTCTGTGAAGTTGATATTCTGCTGATGTATCAGTTGGAATAGGGGCATGACTTCCTTGTATCAAATAATGTTTATGACCAAAACCCCATCTCCATTGGTTCAGACCATGGATGAATGTCCTACTCGACAAGTTGGCATATCAACCTATACATGGTTTATGCTGTTCAGTCATTACCTTTATTTCACCATGTTGCATCCTTCACCACAACATTGTCCTGCATCCCCTTGTTACACTACCCCACTTGACTTTGTATACTGTATTAGAAACTGTCCTTCCTATGTTAGCTCAGAGAATCCAGGTAACTTGGCCAATAACCATGGTTCACTTCACTTAATGCATTTATGTGAAGTCTGAATACTCATTTGTTCCTGCCTATCTTCCCTTAGTTTACTGCATCTAACCATTGTTTAGCCCCTTAATTACCTACCTGAACACCATCACATAGCCTGCATCATTAGAGATGCCATGCGCATTCATTCACAACATGTTCATAGCAACTACCTAACCCCATTGTGCATTAGTTCTTTCACTGCATAGTTATGACCTTACTGTTTGGTACCAGGATTTTACCTGCCCTACCTTAATATCTAATCCCCCTTGAATGTTCATTCTCCTTGCCATGCTCTGACCCTTCTCCTTGGTTTTGTTTTGTGGGCTCAGACCCAGTAGTGTTAGGAGTAGGTATTGAACTTGACTGTCATTTTATCAATATCTATATATACTAAAGATTATAGAGTAGTGGTAGACTTGGCATGATATATCAATGTATCATGTGTTTAAACCTGCAAACCTGAGGGGTTGTATGGTTACTTTATATATATATATATATATATATATATATATATATATATATATATATATATATATATATATATATATATATATATATATATATATATATATATATATATATATATATATATTATTTTATATATATATATATATATATATATGTGTGTGTGTGTGTGTGTGTGTGTGTCATAGGTATTATGTGTTACTTTGAATATGTAGTATATGTTTGTCATGGCATGTGAAGTAGCTAATTCTTTATGTTTCTATTAAGGGTTGTGTGGGAATCTGTTATACGCAAATATAGGTAAATGGTTGAAGTTAGGTGTTTGTGTTATGCCTTATGCATATGATATAGTATATGGTATCCTAGGATATGTAAACCGATGGGTTAGAATGAGATAGCCTTAGGTAGAGTTGACCCCCTTTGACTAGAGCTTGACCAAACTCTAGATAATTGACCCAATAGTCTAAGATTGACCAATGTTGACTGATAACTATAGTTTGACCTAAGTTTGACTTAGTTGACTAAGAGAGTTGACCAAGAGTTGACTTTGACCTAGAATGACCTAGTATCGTGTAGATTGTATTGTATAATTCAATTATTCAATATTGAACACTTTATAACCTGTATTTCTCTAAATAGGACTCAGTTACTCTTGTACGGGCATCTATTCTCTTCAGTCGTTCAGGATATCAGGCGAGTACATTCTCTGATCGTTTCATACTTGTCAGGATTTATATTCTTGCTCTAGATTACTTTACTTGATGCTGTCATGTTATCATCACGGATTGTTACTATATGGATCTTTTCATGCGATATTATCTCCCTTATCGGGCGTATCGGATATTTCATGTCATGTGTTTCATGTATATCATGTATTTCTTGCTCTTGCGTTATTCATGTATTCCCATATTTTCTCATACGCTTTCACGTACGCTTATGTACTTTCATGTTCTCTCATGTACGTCCATGTTTTCTCATGTGCTTCATGTGTAACCAAACCATCATGTTCGTAACGTAACTTGACTGGATCCTTGTGTATTGATTGTGGGTAGGGGTGAGTATAAATGGTCATATGATTTAGCCATCAAGTTCACTCTGTTACTTTTTATGTGATTATCATGTTTCTCATGTACGGCACAGCCTTCATGGCTAGTATTTTTATGTGCAACCTGTTTCATATCATGTTCAATCCAAGCCAATTATATGCCATCTCGTACTCTAAATCACTAGTCACTTACAGTTCTTACTTATCATGTATATATTTCCAGTTATCAAATATCTCTTATTTTTATGTATATTTTCTTACAGTCCACGTATTTTACTCTTTTGCAAGCTTTATATTTCCTGTCATGATATGAACTGCGTGAGATATATTGTGCTTGTTCCTATCCTAACTGGACCTGTTAAAAATATTACAGAGGATGAGGAGGACTTCTGCCCTACCTACTACGGAGCATGCCTAGATGACACTTGCAACCTGGACCCCCAGGAGGTTCAGGCAGCTGCTGAGGATCCTACCATTGTCGAGAGTAGATAGTTAGATTATTATTTCCTTTCTTCATGTCATTTGTGTTTTGTGGATACAGATTTGTATTATTTAGAGATGTTTTGACTTTATGTTGTTAACTTGGATTTATTTCCCTTCTTTGTATCTTCGTTTGAGGATTTCATTATCTATCATATCGTGCTATTTCTATCTTTAGACTCATGATTGAGTTGTACCTTCTGTGATTGACCTCCGTTTGGAGACTATATCATATTGTGGTTAGTTGAGATCATTTACCTAGAATAGCGTTCTACCACCAACACTGCGGCGTAGGCTGGACGTACCCATTCTCGTGCCTATACACTGGGTGCGGGTCGTAATAAGATCAAGGATGTATGCTGTAATTTGATAAGAGATTATCACACGAATTAGTATTAATAATTCTCATCAACATTGTTTTTGGTGTCTTGTCGATCATGTCACAATTTAGAAGTTAAAGGATCATTCGGCTTCTGACTCACAATGGACCCTTAAGATTTAGCTTCTAGCTCATGATATAGGATTGAGCTTGCGGCTCATGATAGTATGTGACTTGACATCCTTAATATGAGTGATGTATATCTCTACTGAATAGCTGGAGAATCTATCTAGACGAAGTTCTGGTTCTCTTAGATGAACTTCTGGTTCTCTTAACGAACTTCTGGTTCTCTTAGACGAGTGGTTACACAAAATTATTCCTTATTTTACTTGCTCAAAGTTTACCATTTTTTTTATCCTTAAAACTCAGTAAATTTCTTCTAGAATTATGAGAGTACGACATATTATATATCTGTTGGATAAAATATGCTTTGTCGGAGCCTTTAATTAATGTGAGCAAGACCAGCTATCATGGATACTACATTCGATCTAGTATTCTTGTTAGAAAAAGATCCTATAGATAAGGATTGTGTGTGTAGCAGCATTATAAACAATTAAATGTCTATAGACTTCAGGTTTATGTAGGACAACCAGACATTCGTAGTCACCCTACGGATTGGACAAACTTACGACACACACTCTAAATTTTTTTAATTTATAAGAGGTTTGCAACTTTAAAATATATGCAACTATATTATTGAAATACCAACATTCAGGTTAGTGATTTTTACTTTTGGCCTTTCATGGGCCAGCGACACGTTGTGACATGCAAAATTTAGTTCGCATACGACTAATGTTCCTTAGAACATGCAATCGAATATCTGCCATGCATGGACCCATTTGGCGTGGTACGACACTCAAGGAAGTAAATAACTTATCTTATGCAAAATAATAAAAATTATAATTTATCCAGCATAATTTAGCCTTGTAGTAGATGAAAGACATGGAAATGATGATTCCTTTCTAAGTAGTTTATTTAGAATAGTTTACTTGCAAATAGCTTTGCTCATGAAGTTGTGAAAATATACAATTATTTCAACACAAGATGATATAATTATCTTACTTCAACACAAGATATGTACAATTTTAATCAAAATGTACATTTTCTTACCATGTTGCTACTATTTATGGACATCTGTTATTTTTGAATATTTATGATAGCATGTTGCAGCAACATGCTTCTGTATGTGATAATAAGAGCTCATTATTATTTCAATGATATCACACAATCCTTTTGCCAGTGAGGGAACAATATGGCCAAATGGTAAACTAAGAAATAATGCGTAGAAATGAGCTTTGGTTCAAAAATCATATTCAAACAAAATCCAACAAAATTTATCTTATTTAACAAGATAAAGGTTCACTTTGTTTAGGTTAGTGGCTTTCAAAACTAGCATGCCCTAGACAAAGGTCTAGATGATAATATGATGCTTCTTTGTGTTACCCTAACAGAGACCATGGGACCCCCATAAAACTCATTCGTAGATCTCAGCCAGCTTAGGGCCTTTAGCCATCTTAGGGGCATTAGCCTAACGAAGATCGGACATCAAATGAAGATGAGATGGTGAGCACCATGACCATATAAAGCTAGTAATTAAGATATGTAATATGTTGTCCTTGCTACCATTGACTATTGAATCAACTTCTTGACAAACTTTGGTGCTTTTAGGATATAAATTCGTAACTATTTTCTGAACCTTACAGGATCTATCAACCGAATGTCTAGCCCTTATTTATGCTAATCATCCGTGCCTATAAGCTTAGTGAGCCTAGTCATGTTGACCACAATATATATATCAAAACTGTCAAATTATTTGAGTTTCCTTGTTAACATTAGATCTAATATGATATGGTCTAATTAATAAACTAGATTTAATATCAAATATAGCATTATCTCTTTTTAGAATATTCAAATTGTAAAACAGTAACGAAATAAAATTATTTATAGATGTAATCAAAATTGGAACATCATGTTAAATATCCCAATATAGTTGTATCGACCAATTGCTAATAACATGAAAGAAGGGAAATGACAATAGTAGATTTGATCAAATATATTGATAAACAAAATAGCATCTCAATGAAATAAGAGAAATGAACATATGACATGTGATTTTTAAAGTGTCATCCAAACAAAATGTCTTATAAATAAGAATTGGTCAGGATATGTATCTGAAAACATTATAGAACTGTAGAATGAGATAGATTACATTAATTTAAATAATATTTAAAATGGAAGACACCAAACTATGACTTATGGAAAAAGATTTTTTTTTGAACTTCAATAGTTCATATAACCATATTAAATAAATTGTAGCATTCTTCTAATATCAGGTATTACATAAATATAATATTTTATATTTAGAACACAAATATGACCATAATAATTGGGCCAGATCTGACCTTCGAAAGATCAACAGAGAGAAATCGATAAAGAAAGAATTAAGATTTTCGTATATTCACATCTGACCTTTTTTACATGTTTAATCTGACCTTTCTCGTTGTCGTTAAACCGACGGCTTGAGCTCCTCGAGTTCCTCAAGCAATGGTGCTGATAACATATTATGAAAATAAAAGAAAGAGAAGAAATTGATAGCCAGATATTTGTACGTAGTTTTTCTCTTTGATAACATATATAGAGGGAATGTGATAGAGATTGTTTATGGGTATGGATAAGGGCATCCATATTTGGGTTTATTCAATTCACAATACTTTTAACATTAAACCTTGCACAATAATTAGTTTATTAGAGTTTTATGAAGTATTGGCACTTTTGGACACAAAGAACATAGGATCTTTCGGAGTTTGGTGTTACGACAAATGTCACAAATTTTTAAAAATAGCAAACAAACTCAAAACCTAACAAATAGATATGCATTGGAAATCTCTCGATGTTTATTTTTTGAATAAAAATACTAGAAGGATCAAAACTGACCTTAGGTAGGCGAAACACTGCTTGCAACAAATATTGTTGGTTCTGGACACCTTGTCATAGAATCGACGCCACGGACAAACAGCTTAGAAAGTAGACACATAGAGGTAACTTCTAGTTTTTTGTTTAAGCAGAATCGGATAAGAAAAAGTAGATGAAATTCGGCAGAGTTTGTAGACAAGTCAACTAACTTATTGTGATGTTCAGATTTTAATTCGACAGAGTTTCGGCCCAAGTATCGCGTCATGCACCTCTCTAATGGCCGCAAGATTGCTCCCACGCATGCTACGGTGGAATAGGACGTCGAGGGAGTCGCGTGAGTGGTGGTGGTCAGCACAAAAGTCGAAGAAAAATGGATTTTGTGAGAGAGGGGGTCGGCTATGGTTTCTGGATGGGATTTGTGGCCGTGCATTTTTTTGAGAAATTTTTATACATTGAAGTCCATGAGAAATTAAGAGGGCATGTGTTTACATGAGAAAGGAATTTGAGAAGGATTTAAACTTGTTTGGTAGAATTTGGAGAAGATTTGATAGTTTAAATTAAAGGTGTATCTCAAAAAGATTTGATTAAGTCCAAATTAGGAAAGTGGTTATAGGATTTGATTTAAATTAGATTTAATTAATATGGTTGCATATTAATCCACAAAAATTAATCTAAAATAGGTCTAAGAGGTTAGGGCACCCTAGAATTGGCTCTACTAACCCTACTTGGACTAGTTTTGGATCGGTGGAATTTTTGTGACCGATTTGAGTCTAATATGTCTATAGTTTCGAATTGTGTGCCATTTGAAAATAAATTACACATGGGAGAGTGGCACACCATTGGCATGTACGTAGTAGACTTGAAATGGATTAAAACTATATATTGGATCAAATAATTTGGATCAGAGTTGGGGCTTAATTTTTATTTGGAAAGCTAGTCAAATTTTACGGTAGAGACTAAAATGACTATTTTACCCCTAAAGTTGTACATAAAAAATATAGCATAAGAGGACATGTTTGAATAGGACATGATATATTGAATTGAAGGTAGACTTGTCTACTTCAAAACTCATGAAGGACGTTTCGAAGGATTAGTATTTCTTGTGCTCCATAAATCAAGGCTACGAAAAAAATACACTTATAGTCATAATTAAATATAAATTTAATTTAATAAAGAAAAATTATATAAAATAAATAAATAAATATTTACAAAAATTAGGGTGCTTACAGCAGCTCGGGGGATCGGAGGTCAGTGGCATGGAGGAGCAGGTATTCTGTCGTAGGACGACAGACATGGAGTCCAGTCAACACCCTCTCATCAGACTAGAGAGAGAGATTGTTGGAGTCCAGTCTGGATATGGTAAAATATATTTGTGGAATCTGAATCTAATTAAATATTTGATTTGATTAGATTTGGATGTCCATAATTAGTGGTGTGCTATTTTAGATATAATATGATTCTTATTTTAAGAAATTATATTATGATCTAAAAGAGGATGTTGATGAAATATTTTAGGAAAAATGTGATTCCTATTTTTTTAGGAAATCCTATTATGACCTAAAATATAATTTTCTCATCCTATATATATGAGGTGAGGGTGTAGGCACAAAGCACAGCACAAAAGTAGAGATTCAGGGTGCTCATCCACAAGAAAATCTAAAAGAAAGTCCGTACTTTACTCTTAGGACTTCGCCATCCAAGACAGAAGGAGGAAGAAGATCTAATCAAGGAGCCGTCAAATTTGGTTAGGGATATTGCTATGGGTTAGTGAGCAATTTCAATTGTACTCTCTTTTTTTCTTCTTAAGTGTGGTGAGGGAGTTAAACCTATTAGGACAAATAGTTTAACATTATTTTTTGTCAATCTTATAATTTTATCTGAGTTATATAGATTGGGATTTATCCAGGAGACGTACGTCACCACCATATACTTGTCTTCATCTTGTGCTTGGTGTAAAACCAATAAAATTGGAATTTAATAATAATGGGTTTTACGATATTTTAGTCGTTTGCCAGTAATTTAGAATTAATAGAAAATTATTATTATTATTGTTATTATTATTATTATATAATTAGTCAGTTAAATAGCAAAAAACAAATTGAGTTATGAAAGATTATTAATTGATATGATTGTAAATTGTTAATTAATTGATTTATTTTTAGCTAGTTTAATTTAAGCACATAGCTTGAGCCCGTTACCTATTGGTTCAACCCGTTAACCTATTTTCCTATCCAAACCCATCAACCCGTTCAACCCACTCCCCCTAGAAACCCGACTATCCCGACTCCTCACCCCCACTCCCGGATCTACCAACCTCTCTCTTCTCGTACAAACAAAAGAGAATTTCTCAGAAGCTTTCTCACATAAACTTTCTCTTCCCAAACCTTCACAAAACCACCTCACCTCCTTCAACCTTTACCCTCTCCCAAATCCGACCGTACCACGACACTCTCCACCTTGCCCAGCTCGACCCAATACTCCTCTTGGGGCATTTTTGACGCACTCCGCTCGACTCCCGACCGGCCTCCCACCGCCCGATCGGCCTTCCGTCGCCCGCGTGTCGACCGCGCCAGCCGTGCGCTAGCCCGCGTCCGCACCCTCCCCTCCCCCCGCGTGCTACTGTGTTCGCCGATCGATGACCTTCGTGCCCTTGTGCGACACTTTTCTCTACTTTTCGGCGTTCTGAGCACCTTCGTACGTCGATCTAAGCCCGAGGCCTCTCCTCGGTTCTCCTTCATCAGCTTTCTGGTAGGTTCTATCAAAAACTAATTCTATTTTCAGAATAGAAATTAGGTAGAACCCATAATCCTGTCCGACCAAATTTGACAGAATAAACCTCTGTCAACTTTGGGATAATTAGTTTCCCAATTATGTTAATTATCAGTTATGTTATTATAACTAATTAATTAGATGGTAACTAATGGTTATTCAATTATTAGAATTGATAGTAATTATTGGGCCATCGTAAAAATTATTGGTTTATTTATAATTTAATTAAAATAAATGTTTCACGTAAAATGGTTAAATTAGTAGTTAATATTACTGTTGTCTTATTAGATTATAGTCTTAAAATAATATTTAAATACTGTCCTTAGTAAATATTCTAAAATAAATAAATAAATTGCTAAATAAATTATTATCGTATTATAGATTTAAAATTATTTACTAAATATGTTACGATTATTTTACGTAAATAAAATGCTAATTAGTTTCGAAAATATTTCCATTACCAAAAAGGATATTTTGAATATATAAAAAAAAGTATGTCTAATTAAAATACTAGTTCTATTTATTAAAGTAAAAACCCGTTTATTATTTATGTTAGATAAAATATAGTAAATTCTCACCTTATTATAATAAATAGTTTTTTATTAAAAAGATTGTTCTATCCACTAGTTGCTAATTATGTGTATTACGTTAAAAGTATTAAAAGAGCATTTTTGGATAAATTATTTTTGTAGTCACAAATAAATACTAATTTGTCACGATCTTATTATTAATTAAATTAATAATAATTATATTCAAGGAAATAATAAGTTTTATTATTTTATAATTAAAAACTTATTTTTCTTTTTATTTCTCACTTAGAGTTTTTCTAAATGTTTTACATTTAAGCAATTGCTTTATTATAATTATTAGTGAATTTAGAGTCTAGATTATTATTGTATTATTAATAAGTTAATTAATTAGAACTGTAGCAAACTTTTGATTGCCAACTAAGACATGTTTCACTAAAGTAGGGTTCAGTTTCGGACATTAGCTTGAGTATTTTTCTGTCGTCACCTACAGCACCAGAAAACCAACGCAAGTTTCATACTAATCAAATTCGTATTTTAGTTGATAATTAAATGCATTGCATCCTAGGATTATATACTGTATCGACACTCGACTCACGGGATCCCTCTCGGACCCAAATTGATTGCTTGATTGACTTATTGACTCGGGGATTGGGGAGTAGTGTAGCGTCTGTGACCAAAGCCATGTTACTAATATTGATTCTCTCGTGCTAACCCCTATTGCACAGGGGGTTGAGCCATACCGTATGCTAGCATTAGGCCCAATGCTAGTATACATATTGACTCTACCAGCCGGCTACAGATTGCTAAACACTCAAATCACTATTAAATCATTGTAGATTGCATCATTATTTCTCTTGAGATTGTATTGCTTCTTTGACTCATTGTTATTATTTAGAAAATATAGTAATGCTTTAAAACTGCTCCTTGCATCTTTAATTATTTATTAGAATACTGAAAATGGATATATGTTTCTTGCTCCTCTCCTAACGGAAGACCAACATTTTTAGGTGACTACGGCGAAAAGGAAGTGCCCTTTAGTACCTACTATGGACCTGATTTAAGTTCTGAGGACATAGCTGAACCCGATCAGGAAGTCCAGGATTTCTAGTCGTACTTGCAGTTTAGTTTCTTTGTTTTAAAAGTTGTAATAAAAGACTGGTTGTAATAATTTGACTATTACCGTGTTGGTATGTTTTTATTTCTTAGACAAACATTAGTTCTGGACTTTAATGTTTAAATAAAAAAAATTTAATTCCCGTATTTTAGAATGTTATCCTTGATTTACGACTGATTGATAAATCTTACTGTCATCGTCTCACAACGGTGCAGGCTGGGCATGATCCGACTGGATCCAAAATCTTGGGATCTGGTCGTGACATATTTTCAATGGTGGCCCATGCAGGTCTTATCTACTAAATTTTTTGGTCTAGTCAACTTAGTCTAGCCAAGCATACAGTCCTGCACTTGACTTTAGGTTTAAGTATGACTTAGGAAAAATAGACTCTAGAAACAGTTATAACACTTAGACTAATTGAAGAATTTCAACCCTTCACAACATAGGACCGAAATTATTTATCTATAGATCTATTTTTTTGCTTGTTATAGCTTCGTTGGTTATCTTGCTTATGTATGTTACCTAAACCTTTTCAGAGGATAGCGAGAGAAAAGACAACCCGTTTCGGTCCTGCCATCGAAGAGTGTTCATCCTCTTAGCACACCCCTATCCAGGCCCATTCTGACCCTTTTCCGTTGTAGCTCACTGATTGCCCTCATGTTGCACGGGCTCCTCGCACTGCTTATACTTCCTCAGTGCATGCAGCATAACCTATTCCTCCCAGGACTGTACCACCACCTCCTGCCGGTGTGAATCCTCCCGTTGCTCCACTTATGCTAGTGGACCCTGCCAAACTCGTAGGCCAGCTACGGGGAGTTCTTGAGGCCCAGAGGGCCCAAGCTGAAGCCAATCGCGAGCAGACCGCAATTATGAGAGAGGGCATAAAGAATGCTTATAATGTGGCCATGGCAGCCCTAGATTCATCTCAGTCCGATCAAAGGCCTGCTAAGGCAAAATAAGAATATTTTGTTAATATTTTATGTTTCATTGGAGAAATTCAAGTCTGACAAGCAGCCTATTATCTAGAAAATGGTCAAAACCATTGAGAACTTTAAGAAATTCGACCCGCACCCTTTCAAAGGAACATAGGGCATCATCTACGCAGATGAATAGCTGGATGATATGGAGCGACTTCTCAGCGTCGCTCGACACCCTGCCGACCCCATGATAGAGGCCATCGCTCTTTAGCTTAAGGATTTGGCTAGCATTTGGTACAGAAATGAGCCAAAATTCCAGACTGGAGGAACCTCATAGCGTTCCTTCAAGAAGCAATTCAAGTGGAAGTTATTTTCGAAAGCCACCTTGGAAGCTATGGGAAGGCAATTTTATGACATGAAGCAGGAAGATCGCACTATCGAGGAGTATGCAGCTGAGTTCAACCGGCTCGGCAGATTTGCCACCCGCCTGGTGGATGATCCAGTGAAGCATACCAAAAAGTTTTGGCACGATTTACGAGAGGAGATCTGCACCTTGGTAGCTACAAATGTTGCAAAAACTTACGAAAAGATATTGGTGGTGGCCCAAGATATTGAGGCCAGTTCTTCTGCCCGGCCTAAGAGGGAGCACCCAGGGTCCAACAGCAACTACCAGGGCAACTCCAAGAGGCACAACAACAGTAGCAGCAATAGGCCATCTTACCCTCCAGTGATTCGAGCAGCAGTCATCAACACCCAACAAAGCACTCTAATACAATCAACCGAAGGTGCCCAACTGCACCTATTACAAAAGGCCCGGTCACACTGCAGAGATCTGTAGGAAGAAGTTACGACATTGTCTTGCTTGTGGGTCTGCCACCCACCAGGTGAAGGACTGTCCAACGACGTCCAACAAGACTGGAGCAGGACAGTAGAGTGGTCCACTACCTACTCAGCAGCAGCACTACAACCAGCATTGAGCAGGGCAAGCTTTTGCCTTGGCCGTTGAGGAGGCAGAGACAGAACCAGAGGTTGTAGGAGATGTCATCGCAGGTGCTATTCTATTACATTCGCACCCAGCTTTAGCTTTATTTGATTGGCGGGCTTCACATAGCTTCATATCATCAAACTTCATTGATGCACTCAGAAATAGGATGTAGTAAGATAATTTGTAGAGTAATGACCTGAGGTGGACCTACCCCAATCACGGAGACTTGCACCTATCTTATTACTATTTCAAGTCAAACCTTCCTAGCACCCCTTTTAGTAATGCCTCTCCCTATACGACATAGTCTTGGGAGTGGACTGGCTGAGTGAGCAGCATGCTCTTATAGATTGTCACCGAGGTAGTGTCATCTTTAGTCGCACTGGAGGACCCAAGTTCGAAGTGGTTCGAGCACTGTACAAGTGGGGTATGTCTCCTATACCTCCATCATAGAAGAAACTGGACCCTATGTCAACCCCAGTTTCACAATTGAGGGTATTTTGGTCATTTTTGATTTTCAACATTTTTGGAATTTTATAATTTTATTAATTATTTTATATGATTTGTTCAGTGTGGTTCGAGTTTCGTCTCGTTCTAACTTGTTATAGCGACTCGGGTAGCTTAGTCTCTAGAAGGGACCGAACTTAAGTTAGACATGGCCCACTTGGTTCACAAATTAAATTGGTTAGACTAGTCTATTTCCCCTTTATTAGATTAGTTGATTAGAGACTCAAACTAGATCCAATTAATTCCAAACTTGAACCTAGGCTAGACCCAACCAAATAGGACTAGAGAGGGTGTTTGGGACATTTCACAATGCCCCAAACTAGCCCTACTTGGCCGGCCATGAAGGAGGGGGTTTAGTTTCATTCCTCTTTAGAAACATGTCGCTTTTTGGAGCTCTCAAGTGTTCTTCCCTCTTTTGGAGTTTTTGCATTGATTTGATCCCCAAATCAAATCAATCCTTCACATATTCTTCCATCAATCCTCTCCTTATTGCCAAGGAAGGTTGCTACAAAGGAGTGGAAGAGAAGTGCAAGGTGGAAGTGTCCATTTGAGGAGTTCTTCGTATCGAAGTCGTATCGGAGAAGGTTTCATTAGGATTCACTCCTAATAGGTATAAGCCTTTCCTCTAAAACTTGTTTCCATGCATTTCAGGTAGTTTTGAATCCATGGAATGAATCTCCTTGTAGAAATCACCTTTAGCACCAAGTTAGAGGCCATTTGGAGTCCTCTAGTGTGTGTTTACAAGTAGCTTTGTGTCCTAATGGGTAGTTGTTTAAATAGGAAACCCCATGTGTTTGTTTTATTGCCTAATAGGATTATTTATATTCTAATTTTAGTTTTTCATATGTTAGAGAGTAGTTAGTGAGGTGTGGTTGTGTCTCTACTTGGTTGGAGGTGTTGGTATCAAGTAATTTTAGGTTTTGTATCATGTTGTATATAGTTTCATTGTGTTTTAGTCTATGTATAAATATTAAGTCTGTTATATGTAGATAACTATTTCATTTCCTTAATCCTTTGTGGTTATAGTTGTTGTGGCATTATGATGTTGTGGAGAGGGTTAGAGAAAGTGAGATAGAGTGATAGAAAGGAGAGGAAGTAGAGTGAAGGGAGAGGAGCTGCTGCCCTTGGCAGCAGTAGGTCAGCATGTATCTGCTGTCCTCTCGACAGCAGCAACCGAACATAACATGGAGAGCAACAGCAGCTGCAACATGTAGCAATAGCTGCTGTCAATACAGCAGCAGTAGCAGGGAATTGTTACCCTGTTTTGCAGCAGTGAGCACATTTCAGCCTCATCCCCATTACATCTCTATTCCCATGTATATATACATTCAGTTCATACACTTCATAACAGCCCCCATTCACTCCATATCTATTTCACCATTCATTCATTCCATTGCCAACTCAATTCAGCCCAATAACAGTCCACTTCATTCACATATATATATTCAGTCCAACATTTCATCCATTCATTCATCTCTATTCCATTTGACAGTCCTATATCAGTCCCTAAATCCATTACAGTTCATTGCAATACAATTCAGTCCACTGTACACACACATCAGTCCACATGAGTGAAAACCCTATTCTATCTATACATTCAGTCCATTGGACTTAGGTTGCAGTCTAGGGACTTTGTGTACAGTCCACTTGGACTGTTCAACAGTCCCATGTCCAGGTTCTTGCTCATTGCAGTCCATTTTAGGACTGGTATCAGTCCCATGTGACATCCTCATAAAACAGTCCCTTCATTTCATTCCAATTCAGTCCCCAAATCCTCCTTTTATTCACCAAGATGGTCCATAATTCCATTTCATACATTTCAGTCCTAAATCACTCCATATATTTTCATCCAAAGTCATGTTTTGAGTGTGGGTGAGTGTGTCTAGATATATGTTAGAAAGGGAGGTTTTGGTAAGTTAGGATATATGATATCATGTTAAGATATGGTATGTTAGAAAGTTATTTGGATGTTGAGGATAAGGTTTTATGTTAGTATTGTAAGAGATGAGAGTTAGTTTGAGAGTTAGTTTTGGTTAGAATTTGTGTTGTTGAGAGTGATTGAAGAGCATGTTAGAGATAAGGTATATCTAGCTAGTATCTTAAATAGTATAGTTAAGGTATTATAGGACAATACAAGGTATGTGATTTAAGGCTTAAGATGTAATTAGAATTTGGTTCCTTTGGTTAGTAATGGTCAGGATTAGTGCTCTTAGACTAGTTTTGACCTCGGTTGACCGTTTTGACCAAAAGTCAACAAAAAACAACTGAAGGTCAAACTTAGCCTAAAAATGACTAGAACTCGATCGAACTTGACTAGAGTTGACCAGTTGACCAAAAGTCAACTGTTGGTCAACATTTCTCTAGTTTGACCTAGAGTTGACCAGTTGACCAAAAGTCAACTGTAAGTTAACCCTTGAGCCAATTCGACCTAATTTGGCTTGGTTTGACTTCCTGTGACCTAGTTAGACCTAGTGTGACTCAGTGTGACTTAGTTTGACCTAGTTTGACTTGATGTGACCTAGTTTGACTTAGTTTGACTGAGTTTGACCTAGATTGCATATCATACTTTGGAAATCATTCTTAAACATTGTCAAACCCTAATTAGCTTACAATATCTTATCTCTAGGTCTATGAGATCACCCTGAGCATCGACCTTACTTGACAGCTCAGGACACAGGCGAGTACATTCTCTGACAACAGTTCTTTGTCTTGATATCTTTTGTATCTGATTCAGTTATAGTATTTTATTGATTCTCGACACGAGGGTGCACGGACTAGTATATACCGAATTCCTGTCATGAGATGTCATTCCTGGATTTTCTTGGGATACTGGTACTTTCTTGATCTTGTTCTTGTACTTGTATTGACACCGATTCCTGAGAAGGAGTAGCTACCTTCTTATGGAATCTCGTGCCATGATGTGCTATGTCCGAATCTGTATACTATTCGGGGATGGAGAGTATTATAGGTTATGTGATCAATGCCTACCTTGAGTTACTACTTGTTTCATAGCTCCATCCTTACTGCACGTAGGGTGTAGCCTGACTTGTTACCACTTGTTCCATAGCTTTCCATTTTGGCCGGGCCGAGGTCCTGTACTCGTAGCCGGTCATATGGAACAGTCTGATCTTGACCCATACCGATCACATAATGCTATAATACTCGTGGCACTATTTATATGTATTACATTCAGATATTTACTTCTATTCAGTCCTACTTTCCTGTATGATACACCCTGACATGATTTTCTGTTTTACATATCCTGTTATATTTCCATCTTGATATGTTTTATCTTGTATTCCATTGTGATTGTCTCTTACAGCATTTGTCAATACTATAGAACTGTTGTCGGTAGTTTGTACTTGCTCATTTTTCTGACAGGATAATCGTTGATGTTTACAGATGACTTAGACGCTGATTGCTCTACCTATTACGGGTACGGCCAAGATGGAGATTATGATTAGCAGTTACCCCTAGAGCCTACAGATGATATTTCACCTATCTAGATCTGCTGGTTAGGTTTGTCTGGACTGCGAGCCAGCTAGTTTATGAGACTTATACTATATTTTGTTATGGGATTTTATGTAGTATTTTTGACTCTCTATTGTATTGTGACTATGCATTCTATTTTTTTCGTACTTCTATTTCTATCATATTTATATGATATTCGTGCCTATCTTTCCTAAATGTCTTTGTGATTGAGTTGAGTTTATATACCTCCGTGCGGAGATGACAGGTACATTTATATTGTGTCTAGTTGCTATACTTTCTAGGAGAACTATACAGCGTTCTACCGTCGATTCTGCAGCGTAGGCTGGACGTACCCACGTGCTCGCGCCCCTATTCAGGGTGCGGGTCGTGACATGTTTTTGTGGTGGCCCATACAGGTCAGATTCGTAATGGTACTCGACTTAGAGTATTGATTACGAGCCTGCAGTTAGGATATAGGTTCTAAGTTATTATTATAGATGTTTACTCAATCATATTTTAGGAAAATTTTTGATCTTTCGATTATCATGACAACTCTTTCTGCATTTGAATTTAACTGTCCCTCTTTGATAATATCTTATCTTGTGCCATATTGATCTCTTGGTTTCAATTTATCTTCAGGATGACAGCGACTTTAGCTCAGGCAGCTGGATCCAGTGCCGTGCCAGAGAGGTCTAATCCAGTAGGGGAGGCTGTCCAGGAGACTGTCCCTGTTGTCCCTACCGTTCAGGAGGCAGTGGCAGCAGCACCCAGAGGTCTTCCACCTCTACCCCAGAGGCCTTCTATCGTCATACCGTAGACGCTACCGCCACCACCTCTGGTACTGACCGACGCAGTTCAGATGTTCGTACTCCTGCTACAGATGATGGAGTCACAACGAGCCCAAGCAGCGGCATCGCAGAGTCAGGCTGACGCATCATACCTCCAGACTGAGGTACTGAGGCAGAGCATGGAGAACGTTCACCAGTTGGCACTGGCTGCGGTAGAGAAGGTAGCCCCAGGTTGAGTTCAGGGCACCCCCGGCCAGCAGCCATATCAGTATCAGGCTAGGCCTGGGACAGTGTTAGACTTCAGGAAGATGAACCCCAGGGAGTTCAAGGGGACTGAGGGCATCCTCTATGCAGATGATTGGTTGGAGGACGTATAGTGGAGCTTGGAGTTAGCAGAGATTCCTAAGGGATTTTGGGTCACAGCTACGGCGAGTTAGTTTTTCAGCATCACCTTGACATGGTTTCGTACGGATCCTCGTGCATCGGTAAGGGGTTTGACATGGGAGAACTTCCGGAGGCTCTTCAAGGAGAAGTTCTACCCCGACGTAGCTCTTACCGCTTTGGAGGGCCAGTTCGTGGGACTTGTGCAGGAAAACTCGTAAGTGGACGAGTACGCGACGGAGTTCTTTCGCCTTAGTCGCTTTCCCCAGGGATGATCCAGGACGAGGGGAAAAAGGCCCATAAATTCAGGAGGGGTATGATTCATGCAGTCCGTACTCGCACTTCTGGGCGTCAAGATGCGACCTTCGAGCAGATCCTGATGGAGGTGCAAATAGCAGAGGAGGACTTCGACCTCAAGCCGAAGAGGAGCAGCGATACATTTGGAGCCACTTCTAGTATGGGACCGGCGAAGCGTCCCCACATTCAACAGCAGCAGCAGAGGCAGTTCCAGCAGCAGCCTCAGTTTCTTCAGCACCAGGCACCAGTTCGTGCTCAGCAACAGCAGGGGCAGAGACAGGTCGCTCCGTGTGGCTTCTGTAGGAAACAGGGGCACAACCAAGATGTCTGTAAGCGGAGATTGGGTGCTTGCTTATTCTGTGGAACGACGGATCACCAGCTGAAGGGCTGCCCTACTTGGGCAGCCAAGGGAGGCCAGGACAGGGCGCCGGTAGGACCTGTAGTTCAGCAGAAGGGTCAGCCACTTCAGACGCAGCAGCAGCGTTATGTCCAGCACCAGAGGAGAGCCTACCAGGGCAGAGCTTTTGCACTAGCAGTTGAGGAGATGGAGCCAATAGCAGATATTATGGCAGGTCATGTTCATCTCGATTCCTTTCCTGCTTTTGCCTTGTTTGATTTCGGTGCTACGCACAGTTTTGTCTCTCTCTCTTTTTCTCTTAGGCACAACATCATTGCTGAATTTCTGGATAGGACTTGCAAGATTATGACCGGGGGAGGTATTATCCTGGTTAATAATATTTACAAGGGACGGAGAGTTATATTGGGAGGCCGAGACTTGAGTGCGTGCTTGCTCGTAATGCCACTTTCGAGGTACGATATGGTACTCGGTATGGATTGGTTGAACAGGCACCATGCTAGTATAGACTGTAGAGAAAGTAGAGTTCTGTTTAGGCTGTCGGAAGAGCCAGAGATGGAGTTTGCTAGAGGAGCTGAAGAGCCGGAGACTGGATTCTGTGGAGCTGTGTTGGCTGGGCAGGAGTTGCCACATCCTTTGATAGCTGAGTTCTTGGATGTCTTTCTCGAGGAGTTGCCTAGGATGCTGCCAGACTGGGATGCTGAGTTCTCTATAGACTTGGTGCCGGGCGCTGAGCCTATTTCACAGCACGTCTATAGAGTCAACAACAGCAAGTTGGTAGAGCTGAAGAAGCAAGTCGACGAGCTGCAGGATAAGGGATTTATCAGATCCAGTTCTCTGTCGTGGGGTGCGCCAGTTCTGTTTGTACCAAAGAAGGACGGTACGATACGCATGTGTATCGATTACAGGGCACTAAACAACCTCACTATCAAGAACAAATACCCGTTGCCGAGGATTGATGAATTGTTCGATCAGTTGAGCGGCACAAAGGTATTCTCGAAGATAGATTTGAGGTCCGGGTATCACCAGCTGAAGGTGATGCGGAAAGACGTTCCGAAGACAGCTTTTCGGACTCGTTACGGCCAGTATGAGTTTACTGTGATGCCATTTGGGTTGACCAACGCCCCAACAGTGTTCATGAACTTGATGAATAAGGTATTCCATCAGTACCTTGACAAGTTTGTAGTGGTCTTCATAGATGACATTTTAGTATATTTGAAGATGCCTGAGGAGCACGAGGAGCATCTGCGGACCGTGTTGGAGATTCTGAGGAAGGAGCAGCTGTATGGGAAGCTGTCAAAGTGTGAGTTCTTCTTGGACCAGGTAGAGTTCTTGGGTCATGTTGTGACCGAGTATGGCATCTCTGTGGACCCGAAGAAGATTTCAGCTATGGAGTCTTGGTCTACACCCAGTTCAGTTGCCGAGATTCAGAGCTTTCTGGGTTTAGCAGGCTATTATCGGAAGTTTGTCCAGGACTTCTCTCGTATTACAGAGCCGATGACTAGACTCACCAGGAAGGACGTGGAGTTCGTCTGGACTGAGGAGTGTCAGGCTGCCTTCGATGAGCTGAAGAAGAGGTTGACTACAGCTCCTATCTTGACTTTGCCATCTAGGACTGGAGGTTTCACGATCTACAATGACGCTTCTGGAAAGGGTTTGGGTTGCGTTCTTCAGCAGCACGGGAAGGTAATTGCCTATGCATCCAGGCAGTTGTGTACTTATGAGAATAACTACCCTACCTATGATTTGGTGTTAGCCGCGGTTATTTTTTGCTTTGAAGTTGTGGAAGCACTATGTGTACGGAGAGCGGGTTGAGATCTACGGATCATAATAGCTTCAAGTTTGTGTTTACTCAGAAGGAGCTGAACATGCGACAGAGACGCTGGCTAGAGCTGATGAAGGACTTCGATATATCTTTGCAAAACCATCCGGGGAAGGCCAACGTAGTTGCAGATACCTTGAGCAGGTATCCAGTAGCTATGACTTGACGGCAGATCGTCATCTTTTGGCTGACCTGGATAGTTTGGGTATCGAACTGATGGTTCCAGGCATAGAGATTCAGATGTGGGACCTATAAATTCAGTCTGAGCTGATGGATAGAGTCAGATCGGTATAGGATGATGATGTTGCCCTGAGGAGCATCAGGGAGCAGGTATTGGCAGGTTTGCTCGACGATTTCTCTATAGCTGAAGATGGATCGTTGCGGCATGGTGCTAGACTGTACGTTTCGAGTAGAAAGCTTCGGGAGGAGGTTCTTCAGAAAGTGCATCGCTCTCAGTACTCTATGCATCCTAGGGCCAACAAGATGTACAGAGACCTGAGAGAGCACGTTTGGTGGTACGGTATAAAGTAAGAGGTGGCTCAGTTCGTATCTCGCTGTTTGTGTGTCAGCAAGTAAAAACCAAGAGGCAGAGACCAGGTGGATTGCTTCAGCCACTACCCATTCCAGAGTAGAAGTGGGAGCACATCACCATGGACTTTGTGTCCGGACTTCCACGATCTCCATGAGGGAAAGATGCGGTTTGGGTCATCGTTAATAGATTGACCAAATCGGCCCACTTTTTGCCTTTCAAGGTGGGTTTGTCTACGGAGAAGCTGGCCGAGCTGTATATTCGTTAGATTATGAGATTGCACGGAGTTCCGGTGAGCATAGTCTCAGATCGGAATAGTCGTTTTACTTCCCACTTCTGGAGGAGTTTGCAGATTAGCTTGGGCACCTCGCTCAAGTTTAGTACCGCTTATCATCCCCAGACAGACGGGCAGTCAGAAAGGACTATCCAGACTCTTGAGGATATGCTTCGCACCTGTGTGATAGATCTCGGAGGTTCTTGGGAGGATCATCTTCATCTGGTAGAGTTTGCTTACAACAACAGCTACCAGGCCAGTATAGAGATGTCGCCATTCGAGGCTCTATACGGACGGAGATGCTGCACTCCTTTGTCGTAGGATGATGTTGGAGAAAGAGTGATGCTTGGCCCGGAGATGGTAGTCGATGCAGCTGAGAAGGTTAGACTAATCAGAGATATACTTCGGGTGGCTCAGGATAGACAGCGGCATTGGGCCGATAGCCACCGGAGACCGCTAGAGTTCGAGGTCAGTTTCAGTTTCCTGTTGTGCTTGTTTGTGATTGTCTGTTAGTTTTGTGTGCTGAGTTTTGTTTCGTGCCTAGGTTGGAGACATGGTATTTCTGAGGATTTCTTCGACACGTGGCACGATTCGCTTTAGCAGAGACGGGAAGCTTAGTCCACGCTACATCGGACCTTTCACCATCCTTGAGAGGGTCGGTGCAGTAGCCTATCGACTGTACTTGCCGCCTACGCTTGAGAGAGTGCACAACATGTTCCATGTATCGTAGCTGAGGCTGTACGTGGCAGATCCCAGCCATGTATTGGACCATTCAGCGATAGAGATGGAACCTACTCTCAACTATCCAGAACAGCCAGTCGAGATTCTGGATCATAGGGAGAAGGTGCTCCGGAACTAGGTTATACCCTTGGTTCGTGTAGCATGGAGGCACCACTCTCCAGGTGAGTCTACTGGGAGAGAGAGGACGACATGCGGGAGTGTTTTCCATATCTCTTCGAGCCTCGAGGTATATATTTCTTTTGTTTTCTTCTTATGTTTTCATGTGGTTGGTTGTTTTAATTTTAAGGACAAAATTTCTTTTTAGGAGGGTAGATTTGTCAACCCAAGTTTTTACAATTGAGGGAATTTTGGTCATTTTTGATTTTTCAACATTTTGGAATTTTATAATTTTATAAATTATTTTATATGATTTGTTTAGTGTGGTTCGAGTTTCATCTCGTTCCGACTTGTTATAGCGACTCGGGTAGCTTTGTCTCTAGAAGGGACCCAACTTAAGTTAGACATGGCCCACTTGGTTCACAAATTAAATTGGTTAGACTAGTCTATTTCCCCTTTATTAGATTAGTTGATTAGAGACTCAAACTAGATCCAATTGATTCCAAACTTGAACCTAGGCTAGACCCAACCAAATAGGACTAGAGAGGGGTGTTTGGGACATTTCACAACGCCACAAACTAGCCCTACTTGGCAGGCCATGAAGGAGGGGGTTTAGTTTCATTCCTCTTTAGAAACTTGCCTCTTTTTGGAGCTCTCAAGTGTTCTTCCCTCTTTTGGAGTTTTTGCATTGATTTGATCCCCAAATCAAATCAATCCTTCACATATTCTTCCATCAATCCTCTCCTTATTGCCAAGGAAGGTTGCTACCAAAGAGTGGAAGAAAAGCGCAAGGTGGAAGTGTCCATTTGAGGAGTTCTTCGTATCGGAATCGTATCGGAGAAGTTTTCATTAGGATTCACTCCTAATAGGTATAAGCCTTTCCTCTAAAACTTGTTTCCATGCATTTAAGGTAGTTTTGAATCCATAGAATGAATCCCCTTGTAGAAATCACCTTTAGCACCAAGTTACAGGCCATTTGGAGTCCTCTAGTGTGTGTTTACAAGTAGCTTTATGTCCTAATGGGTAGTTGTTGAAATAGGACACCCCATGTGTTTGTTTTATTGCCTAATAGGATTATTTATATTCTAATTTCAATTTTTGATATGTTAGAGAGTAGTTAGTGAGGTGTGGTTGTGTCTCTACTTGGTTGGAGGTGTTGGTATCAAGTAATTTTAGGTTTTGTATCATGTTGTATATAGTTTTATTGTGTTTTAGTCTATGTATAAATATTAGGACTGTTATATGTAGATAACTATTTCATTTCCTTAATTCTTTGTGGTTATAGTTGTTGTGGGATTGTGATGTTGTGGAGAGGGTTAGAGAGAGTGAGATAGAGTGATAGAGAGGAGAGGAAGTAGAGTGAAGGGGGAAGAGCTGCTGCCCTTGGCAGCAGCAGGTCAGCATGTAGCTGCTGTCCTCTCGATAGCAGCAGCAAAAAACAACTTGGAGAGCAACAGCAGCTGCAACATGCAGCAGTAGCTACTGTCAATGCAGCAGCAGTAGCAGGGAATTATTGCCCTGCTTTGCAGCCGTGAGCACATTTTAGCCTCACCCCCATTCAATCTATATTCCCATGTATATATACATTCAGTTCATACACTTCATAACAGCCCCCATTCACTTCATATCCATTTCACCATTCATTCATTCCATTGCCAACTCAATTCAGCCCAATAACAGTCCACTTCATTCACATATATATATTCAGTCCAATATTTCATCTATTCATTCATCTCCATTCCATTTAACAGTCCTATATCCGTCCCTAAATCCATTACAGCTCATTTAATACAATTCAGTCCACTGTACACACACAGCAGTCCACATTAGTGAAAACCCTATTCCATCTATACATTCAGTCCATTGGAGTTAGGTTGCTGTCCAGGGACTTTGTGTACAGTCCATTTGGACTGTTCAACAGTCCCATGTCCAGGTTCTTGCTCATTGTAGTCCATTTTAGGACTGGTATCAGTCCATGTAACATCCTCATAAAACAGTCCCTTCATTTCATTCCAATTCAGTCCCCAAATCCTCCTTTCATTCACCAAGACAGCCCATAATTCCATTTCATACATTTCAATCCTAAATCAGTCCATATATTTTCATCCAAAGTCATGTTTTGAGTGTGGGTGAGTGTGTCTAGATATATGTTAGAAAGGGAGGTTTTGGTAAGTTAGGATATATGATATCATGTTAAGATATGGCATGTTAGAAAGGTATTTGGATGTTGAGGATAAGGTTTTATGTTAGTATTGTGAGAGATGAGAGTTAGTTTGAGAGTTAGTTTTGGTTAGAATTTGTGTTGTTGAGAGTGATTGAAGAGCATGTTAGAGATAAGGTATATCTAGCAAGTATCTTAAATAGTATAGTTAAGGTATTATAGGACAATACAAGGTATGTGATTTAAGGCTTAAGATGTAATTAGAATTTGGTTTCCTTGGTTGGTAATGGTCAGGATTAGTGCTCTTAGACTAGTTTTGACCTCGATTGACCGTTTTGACCAAAAGTCAACAAAAGTCAACCAAAGGTCAAACTTAGCCTAAAAGCGACTAGAACTCGACCGAACTTGACTAGAGTTGACCAGTTGACCAAAAGTCAACTGTTGGTCAACATTTCTCTAATTTGACCTAGAGTTGACCAGAGTTGACCAAAAGTCAACTGTAAGTCAACCCTTGAGCCAATTCGACCTAGTTTGACTTGGTTTGACTTCCTGTGACCTAGTTAGACCTAGTGTGTCTCAGTGTGACTTTGTTTGACCTAGTTTGACTTGATGTGACCTAGTTTAACTTAGTTTGACTGAGTTTGACCTAGATTGCATATCATACTTTGGAAATCATTCTTAAACATTGTCAAACCCTAATTAGCTTATAATATCTTATCTCTAGGTCTGTGAGATCATCCTGAGCATCGATCTTACTTGACAGCTCAAGACAGCAGGCGAGTACATTCTCTGATAGTAGTTCTTTGTCTATCTTTTGTATCCGATTCAGTTATAGTATTTTACTTGATTCTCGACATGAGGGTGCACAGACTTGTATATACCGGATTCCTGTCATGAGATGTCATTCCTGGATTTTCTTGGGATACTGGTACTTGCTCGATCTTGTTCTTGTACTTGTATTGACACCGATTCCTGAGAAGGAGTAGCTACCTTCTTATAGAATCTCGTGCCATGACGTGCTATGTCCGGATCCGTATACTATTCGGGGATGGAGAGTATTATAGGTTATGTGATCAATGCCCACCTTGAGTTACTACTTGTTTCATAGCTCCACCCTCACCGCACGTAGGGTGTAGCCTGACCTGTTACCACTTGTTCTATAGCTTTCCATTTTGGCCGGGCCGAGGTCCTGTACTCGTAGCCGGCCGTATGGAACAGCCTGATCTTGACCCATACCGATCACATAATGCTATAATACTCAAGGCACTATTTATATGTATTACATTCAGATATTTACTTGTATTCAGTCCTACTTTCCTGCATGATATACCCTGACATGATTTCCTATTTTACATATCCTGTTATATTTCCATCTTGATATGTTTTATCTTGTATTCCATTGTGATTGTCTCTTACAGCATTTGTCAATACTATAGAACTGTTGTCGGTAGTTTGTACTTGCTCATTTTCCTGACAGGATAACCGTTGATATTTACAGATGACTTAGACGCTGATTGCTCTACCTATTACGGGTACGGCCAGAATGGAGATTATGATCAGCCGTTACCCCTAGAGCCCATAGATGATATTTCACCTATCTAGATCTGCTAGTTAGGTTTGTCTGGACTGCGAGCCAGCTAGTTTATGAGACTTATACTATATTTTGTTATGGGATTTTCTGTAGTATTTTCGGCTCTCTACTGTATTGTGACTTTGTATTCTATTTTTTCCGTACTTCTATTTCAATCATATTTATATGATATTCGTGCCTATCTTTTCTAGATGTCTTTGTGATTGAGTTGAGTTTATATACCTCCGTACGGAGATGACAGGTACATTTATATTGTGTCTAGTTGCTATACTTTCTAGGAGAACTATACAGCGTTCTACCGCCGATTCTGTGGCGTAGGCTGGACGTACCCACGTGCTCGTTCCCCTATTCAGGGTGCGGGTCGTGACACCCTATCTCACAATGCTGCTACCGAGTATATCCTAAGGAGGCCAAGGAGATGAAGGACCAGATTGACGAGCTTAAGGCTCAGGGATATATCAAGAGTGGTGCTTCACCCTGGGGGATACCAGTCTTATTTGTGCCCAAGAAGGATAGAATTATCCGAATGTGCATAGATTACCAGGCGTTGAACAACATCACCATCAAGAATGAGTACCCGCTGCCCAGGATTGATGATCTCTTCGACCAGTTGAGTGGAGCGAAGGTGTTTTTGAAGATAGATCTCAGATTCGGTTACCACCAAGTCAAAGTACGAAAAAAGACATTCCAAAGACGACAATCAACACCAAATATGGAAAATATGAGTTCTTGGTCATGTTCTTTGGTCTTACAAATGCCACAACAGTACTCATGAACCACATAAACAAGGTCTTCCATGAGCACCTGGACCAGTTTGTCGTTGTCATTATCGACAACATTCTAATCTATTCAAAGACCAAAGAAGAACATGAGCAGCACTTGCAGATAGTCATGGAGACATGAAGGAAGGAGAAGTTATATGGTAAGCTGACCAAGTGTGAGTTCTTCTTAAAAAAGGTAGAATTTCTCGACCACGTTGTCACAGGAGAAGGCATGTCAGCGGACCCCAAGAAGATAGCTGTTGTAGAGACATGGACGACACCCAGTTTAATTGCAGAGATCAGAAGCTTCTTGGGCTTAGCTGGGTATTACATGAAGTTCGTGAAGGACTTCACAAGGATTGCCGAGCCCATGACAAATCTAACTAGGAAGAATAAAGAATTCGTCTAGACCGAGGCGTGACAGTCATTATTTGAAGAATTGAAGAGAAGGTTGACATCAGCACCAAGCTTGTCGCTACCCTCAGGATCAGGTGGATTCTCCATCTATAGCGATGTAACCACCACTTTTCTAAAACGAAGATATTTTGGTCATTTGTGAATATTAGAATTATTTTAAATTTTTATTATTTAATAATATGCTAATTGATATATTAGGCCTTAACCTAGAATTGTCCTAATCTAGATATTAGTCATGAGCCTAGATATTAGATTAGAAGCTTCCAAATAAATAACAAGGTTAGGAATATCTAGATATTCTTAGGTTTGAGATATTTACCTTGAAAACCCTAAATTCCATGGGCCTTTACCTAGAAAGCCTTGAATTATGCATGTAGAGGCCTTTAATTCCAATAGAGCTAAACCCTAACCCTAGAGACACACCTTGACAGCCAACAAAGGATCCTCTTGCCTATATAAACATCATGTTAGCCCCTTGCCTCTTTTCATTACACCCTTGAAACCCTAATTTGTGTTCTACCCCAAATTCATCCCATTTCTCCAAATCAACTCCAAATTGAGACTAATCAATTGCAATACACCCCCTAGTGTAGAAGAGGTCATTAGTGACTAGCTAGCAAGGATTTGTAGCTAATTGACCATTAGAAGTGGAGGGATTTGGCTCTCAAGTGCATTTACATTAAGATTCCAACTTTCAATAGGTAATAGCCTCTAAACCTATTAATTTTCTGATTTCTTTCCATATATGCATTCATTTAGGGTCCCCCTAACTGTAGGCCAAGTTTGGTAGGAAATTGAAACCATTTAGGGTGCGTATCAGAGGGGTATCGGAGTGCTATGTAAAGTGTTTGGTGAAATGCCACATAGAAATGAATGTTAATGATTTTCAAAACTAATTACATGATTTTGAAGCTGGTATTGTTTAGATTAGATTTCTATTCGACTGAGTTGATTTTGGTTGGTTTTCGTGTCGTATTTTTATACGGGAACACGACACGACACAGTGTGCACATGTCCTGCTACCCGACCCCTAGAACTTCCATGCTTCATCAATATACCACTAAGAAAAAGTTTCGTCCCGAAACTTAAGAACAAGGGTCTGACCTTAAATTAGACAAACAATGCAGGGTACTTCTCCTTCATCTCCGCCTCCATTTCCCACATCGACTCTTCAACTGAATGGTTCCGCCAAAGCACACGGACCAAGGACATCGACCGATTCCGTAATACCTTCTCCTTACGGTCCAAAATTTGAATAGGCTCCTCCGAGTAAGACAAGTCAGTACGTAGCTCCAACTGATCGAAGCTAACCACGTGACTTGGATCGTACACGTATTTTTGAAGTCGTGAGATGTGGAAAACATCTTGCACATCAGCCAAGGCAGGAGGTAGTACGATCTGATAAGCAACCGTTGCAACTCGTTCGATGATCTCGAAGGGGCCTACAAATCTCGGGCTCAACTTGCCTTTAACGTCGAACCGCATCACACCACGCATGAACGTTACTTTCAGAAACACATGGTCCCCGACCAAGAATTCTAGCGGTCATCGGCGAAGATCTGCGTAGCTCTTTTGTCGACTTTGTGCGATACGGAGTCTATCTCGGATCAAGCGGTCCTTTTCGACGGCCTGCTCTACCAGTTTCGGTCCAAGCACTTGTTGCTCTCCAACTTCGTCCCAGCATATTAGTTAACGACACTTCCTCCTGTAGAGCGCTTCATATGGAGCCATCTGAATGCTCGACTGATAACTGTTGTTATACGCAAACTCCGCAAGCAGCAAATGCATATCCCAACTAGTCTTTAAATCGATCGCACACAGACGCAACATATCCTCTAAGATTTGATTTACCCTCTCCGTCTAACCGTCTGTTTGGGGGTGGTATGCAGAACTAAAATTTAGTTTAGTCCCCATCGCCTCTTGTAGGCTCGTCCAAAAACGTGATAGGAATCGCCCGTCTCTGTCCAAAATTATTGAGGCCGGTACCCCGTGCAGTCGAACAATCTCGTCGATATAGATTTGTGCTAACCGATCGATGCTCTATCCTACTTTAATTGCGATAAAGTGAGCCAACTTGGTCAATCTATCAACAATGACCCAAATCGCATCATTCCCCCACGACGTCTTCGGAAATCCTACAATGAAATCCATCGAGATGTTGTCCCACTTCCACTCGGGAATGGCGAGATTCTGCAGCTCTCCGCCTGGCCTTTAGTGTTCTGCCTTCACTTGCGGACACGCCATGCACTGCGACACGAAAGTAGCCACGTGTTTCTTCATGTCGTGCCACCAAAAGTTTGTGCGTAAGTCCTTGTACATCTTGGTGCTTCCAGGATGTAACGAGTACTTCATATAATATGCCTCCGTCAGAATTTCTTTTCTGAGTTTGGCAGTTTCAGGAATACAGAGCCTTCCTTTTAGTCGCATCGTCCCGTCTTCGTCTTCCGCAAAGTCAGTCGCCCTTCCTATTAAAATTAGCTCGCACATCTTCTTCAGGAATGAGTCATCCTTCTGTGCGGTCTTTATCTTGCTAAGCAGGATCGATCCAAACTTCAACTGAGCTAGGTGCAGGTGTCGATACTCAATTCCGAGTTCGATACCCATCGCTTCAAGGTCTCATCGTATCTCATTATTTATGGCCAGTGATTCCATAAACATTCTGCTAAGCATGTCGGCTACAACGTTTTCCTTGTCCGACGTAAACTCGATCGTTAGCTCGTAATCTTTTATGAGTTCGTGCCAACGTCGCTACCGTAGGTTGAGTTCTTGTTGCGTAAATAAGTACTTTAGGCTTTTATGATCTGTGTAGATTCTGCAAGCCATACCATAGAGATAGTGCCGCCAGAGTTTCAATATAAACACGATTGCCGCCAATTCTAGGTCGTACGTCGGATAGTTTTTCTCGTGCTGCTTCAACTGTCAGGAAGCGTAAGAGATGACTTTATCTCTCTGTATTAGTACGCACCCGAGGCCAATTTTCGATGCATCGCTGAATATCTGAAAGCCTTCTGGACCATCTGGAAGTACAAGAAATGGAGCTGAGACGAGCCGTTGCTTCAACTCTTGAAACCTGGATTCACAGTCGTCACTCCACTCAAATACTACTCCCTTCTGGGTGAGGCGAGTCAGAGGTGACACTAGTTTTGAAAAGTTCTGCATGAATCTTCGGTAGTAGCCCGCTAAGCCCAGGAAACCCCAAATATTGCTAGCCGAGAAAGGTCATTTCCAATCTACCACTGCTTCAATCTCTTTTGGGTCCACCGCGACACCTTCGGCAGAGATTACATGTCTGAGAAATGTCACACTACTCATCCAGAACTCGTATTTACTCTGCTTGGCATATAATTTATCTTCACGCAGAGTCTGCAATACCGTCTTCAAGTATTCTACATGCTCTTCTCGATTCTTTGAGTAGACAAGGATATCGTCGATGAACACGACTACAAATTTATCGATTTGGGGTCGGAAGACTCAGTTCATCAGATCCATAAAAGTGGCTGGGGCATTCGTCAAACCGAACGGCATGACTAGGAATTTATAATGACCATATCGAGTGCGGAAGGCAGACTTCGATACGTCGTCGGACTTGATCTTCAACTGATGATAGCCTGAACGAAGATCGATTTTTGAAAATATTGACGCATCTTGTAGTTAGTCAAACAAGTCGTCGATTTGTGGCAAAGGATACTTGTTCCATACGGTCGCCTTGTTGAGTTCCCAATAGTCGATGCATAGCCGCATCGATCCATCCTTTTTTTCACAAACAGTACGGGAGCTCCCCACGGAGAGATGCTAGAGAAAATAAATTCTGTGGTCTAGCAACTCTTGTAATTGTACCTTCAGCTCCTTCAGTTCTGCTGGAGCCATTCGATAAGGCGCCTTTGATATTAGTCGTGTATTCGGAAAGGTGTCGATGCTGAATTCTATTTCTCGATCCGACGGCATCCCGGGCATCTCGTCAGGGAAAACGTCAAGAAAAGCTGCTACAACATCCGTCGGCATTATGTTTGTATTATCCTTTCGCGTGTCTCGAATTGATGCCAAGTATCCTGCACAGCCGAAATGCAATATACGCCTCGCCGAGATTGCTGATACCATCATTGCCGTCTTTGAGACCGTACCGCACGAATATAAGAACTCTGTCTCGCCAGGAAGACAAAATACCACTCTCTTCTTTGTGCACTCGATCGTTGCATGACAAGCGCCCAACCAATCCATGCCCAGGATTATGTCGTACTCTTTGATGTCTAGTACGAAGGTATCCAAGGATAGATTTTTTCCTCCGATGCAAATGTGGCCATCCCTACAAATAAAGTTCGTAGGCATATCGACTCCCGATGGAGTGCTAACACTAATGTCTATATCTAGTGATTGCATAGTTATTTTATTTTCTTTCGCATAATTAGCAGATATAAAACTAAGCGTCGCACCCGAATCGAATAGTACTCGAGCAGGTATATTTTTGTAGAGTAATATACCTGTTACAACAGTATCGGACGCGAATGCCTCGTCCCGAGTTAATGCATAAACTCAGCCTTGAGCTTCATGGCATTGATTCTGTGGGTTGATGGGCATCGCATTTTTGCTTTGCAGTATATGCGCTTTATGCTGATTCGGAACGTTCCTTGGTGGGTTGTGTTGATTTGGAACATTTTTCGGACAAAATGTTACTATATGGCCCATCTCGCCACACTTGTAGCAATATCTCGTGACGCAATCGGTGGCTCGGTGCCCATGCCTATTGCATCTGCTGCAGAGTTGTCCGCCATGGCCCCGGTATCAAATGTGTTCGGTCGTTTTGATACTCCCGATCCTCGGCATCGTTAGGACGCTTGTTGAAGTGGTTACGGACGACAGGTACGGCTCTATACGACATACGGCCAAAGACACGCTCACTATCGAGAGCGGCATCATAGGATTCGTAGTATGTTTGACACCTTTGATTCATGACGTCCCTTCACAGTTCGTCATTTAAGCCATGTTGGAAGCGTTCACACCATGCTTCCTTGTTGGACAGAAAGACGCCGACAAACTTCGCCAGTTTCGAGAAGCTCCAGTCATAATCATCGACTGACATATTTCCTTGTCGCAACATCATGAAATCGTCTTCTTTTTGACGACGGGCGGCGCGAGG
This sequence comes from Iris pallida, assembly GCA_029216955.1. Taxonomy (NCBI): domain Eukaryota; kingdom Viridiplantae; phylum Streptophyta; class Magnoliopsida; order Asparagales; family Iridaceae; genus Iris; species Iris pallida. Next base: position 52,715,142 of record JANAVB010025196.1, read on the forward strand.
AACGTACTGTTCGAGAAATGCTTCCTTAAACATTTTTCAGGAAATCGTGGTGTCCGTATCGGCTTCATAGATTTCCTGCTTCTTAGCTACATACCAGTCGTAAGCCCTCAGTTGTAGCTGTAACGCCGTACATGTTACCCTCTGGAACCCTTCAATGCTAAGCAGGTTAAACAAGTCCTCAATCTTCGTGAGCCACCCCACTATCACATCAGGCTCTGCTCGGCCATTGAATTTTGGTGGATTCATCTTGCGGAACTCCTTTGCTTTGAACAAGGAAGAAGAATTTATCATTTACGGTTGAGCTTCTTCTTCATCTTCATCTTGAACATCTTGTCTCTCCTCGGGTACCACGACCATTGTCTTGGTATTGCCCACCACCTTGTTCACTATCTGAGTCAGGGCATCCATCTACTTCTGTTCCGCATCAAATTGGGCTTTGATTTGCATCCGAAGTTGTTGCTGTTGTAGTTCCATCAACTATAGCATTTTCTTTATGGTCGTCTCGCTAGGGCCAGTACTCTTTGTGCTCGACGTACTATCCACGGTTTGGGTTGTTGTGTCGGGATTGTTATTATTTCTCTTAGTCATTCCTATAAAACAGAGTAAACCCGTTAGTATTTTTCAAAAATATCGACGGGCTTACCTGTATGGAACTTTTATTTCACACAGCATGTCGACAAGCATTCAATCGAGCCATCGCAATGAACATTCCAATAATGAAACATATTTCAAAAATCCGAGGAAACATAACTGTGCTCTGATACCAATTTATCACGCCCCGAGTCGACAAACGTTCGTCTCCGGTGTTATTTTGCCGAATCGATCGTCCTTGCTAAGGCATGATATCGTACAAGTCTGGAATTGCACTCGTATAAGGCAAGAACGTTACGTTGATTTTTATATTGAAATGCCAAGTTAAAACTTCACAAATCACATCAAATTGAGACGCAGTATAGAAAGATAGAATATGCTTTTCATTTATAGCTTGCAACGAAGTGCAAGTCGTAATTACATTGGATGTCGTTGCGGCTACATTGATTGAAAACAAAAAAAAACATACTCGACAAGCTGCCTGAACTAACACTTGACGTTCCATACATTCGCCCCTCTATACATAAGCCTTTGATTGAATTGGCTTCAAAATACTTCAGCATAGGAAGAGCTTCAAAATGTCTCTCCGTACTTCAGCTTCAGTTTATAGCTCCCGTCGCACCTGGGAAATTTGGGGGAGGGGATTAGCACACTTGCTAAGTGGACGAGACGAACCCACTCGTCTAAACCAACTCTGATTGTTAAGGTAGGCATGCTTTAGAGTTTTCTTTCTATTTAGGACTAAATGAATTCAGTTCATATCGATAGCCATCTTTGACGTAATAAAGCATACAGTAAGACATAGCAATTTATCTCATTTCTTACCACGGTCGTGCTAGTCCCTGCATAAAAATAGAGATAATACTTACTACCTGCATAAGACAATAGGTGAGCATGCAACTATCTTATATGCGCGATCATTGGTGTTACACACCACGTGGGACTATCTCAACGATATTTTGGCCCGTTCAGTCTAGATTGCAAGCCTGACTGACGGTCCCGCAATGCATCAGTACCGAAGCACGATTATTCATTCCCCCTAGGTCGATTCGATTCCGATGCCCCGGATACCGATTCGAGGAAAATCAACTTGTGCACAAGCTGTCCATGACCATGCCAATGCGTAAACAGTTTAATATATGCAAACAGTTTTGTATAGCGCGGACAGTATTGAACGGCATTATCATTTCTCCCAACTCATGCAACGATTCATTTTCCCCAAAGCCGTACTCCCGATTTAGCATCCCGTGGGCACCAAATTGTCCGAGGCATCACAACCCATGATCGACGTTTCATATTATTTTGCAGCACGTGAAATAGTCTATCTTTTTACTAGAACCTTAAACTTTCTCATTTATGTGAGAAACTTGCATTTTTCAGAGTAGATTACTCTAAATCGATACATTTTTCTCGAGTTCTTGACCTTAGTGGATTGGCATGCATTTAACTTGGCATCGTCGATTTGAATGAATTTGAGGCAAAGGAAATTTCTTTTGCGGGACAGAGTAAAAAAGAAGGGGCTGAATCACCCACCAAGTTCTTTGATCGTGCCGACCGTCGAAGCACTTCGCAACATTCAAGCTTTAGTTATGCGAGCTCCTGTAATGGTACCAACACTTAGTTAGGATTCCTTCTTTATTCCCTCGCTTTGAAATTCGTAAATTGCATCCAGAAAATGATGCAAAAGTACTTCATCAAAACCCAGCGACAAGAGCTCCAAGAAAGTCATACAGCGGTCCGGTCCCGTCGAAGGGACTCTTATATAGAGCTCACTCGCCGAGACGCAGCCTGCTGTATCTAGGACTTATTCCAACAGAAGTCGTTCCATTAGTTAGATCGATTCTCGTAACATCCGTCCAAATCGATTTAATCGATGCCGCAAGGTGTTATCGTTTACCAAGCTCAGCGATCGAGTCAAATGGCCATTTAAGTTCCCGACCGATCTGACTCGACACAAGCATATTATGAAGTCCTTCGCCTATCGAAAGCGGGGCGCTATAGGTGCCAATATGTGATGTCATATTGTGTGAGGGTTATACTCAGTGGCCTTCGTACTATAATAGGATACCAAGTGTAAGGTATCAAGGAATTGGTTGGACCATTGGCCATTGGCCAAATCCTACACAAGAAATTGACCCTGTGGGTAAAGTTTATACAATGGTAGCTATGTATATGTATAGTAGATACCAGGGGGGAGGTATATTCATATATATTATATGTATATATTGTATCTAGTGTATAGTAGTAGTCTTGATACATCACACCCTACCTAAATCTTGACCTAGAGCTTAGTTAATGTCCCACATAGATTATCTGCATAAGGTATGGCATATAGCCATATAGGATTTGGGGTATGACTAGAGCATGGGCACCATGGCACCTAGGAGTTGACCCCCTTTGACTAGAATTGACTCTTTGACCTAGGAATTGACCTAGTTGACCAAATAGCTAGTGGTTGACCTAGTTTAACTAGAGTTGACCAAACCCTATAATGTTGGCCTAGTTTGACTAGAAGGTTGACCAGAGTTGACTAAGGGTTGACTTTGACCTGGAATGACCTAGAATCATGTAGAATGCATTATACACTTCATTTATTACATCTTGAATACTTTATAACTTGTACTGTTCTAAATAGGATATTGTGACTCTGGTTCGGACATCTGTATACATCAGTCATTCAGGATATCAGACAAGTACATTCTTTGATAGTTCTTTATTTACTTATCGATTACTGTATTTCAGTTCTAGTTAGTTCTATTTGATTCTTTGTTATAAATACGGATTGGTATTACTGAATTTATGTATGCGACACAAATACTTCACTCGTCTAACCTCTATTACTCGAACCACCACTCAAATTACTTGAACTACTTATTAGCATCTTCATGTGCTGGCTGGACTTGTACTCGATTTACGTGTCAGATTATGGATTCACTTGTATTTATTGGGTAGAAAAATACTTGAGTAGACATGTAAACATTCCTAAATACTCGAACCACCTCCCTGTGAACTATATTCGAATGCTAGGCATCCCACACTTAGCTAGGTATGCGATGTGCCTGATTACCCCTAGCCGTTTACATGTCTATCTCAGTATTTTAAAACACACTTGGAGTTTTGTCTAGAAACATCACTAGCACCATCATACAAGGATCATCACTAGAATCATCACAAGGATCATTACTAGTATCACCTTACTCGAACTACCCTACTAGAAACATTGATTGGAATCAAACTCGACTCATGTTGTACTAGACTCACATTGGGATTATACTCGACTTATATTGTACTGTCTGGACTTATATCACATTACTCTAGTTCAGCTAGATTTCATTTACAGTCTTCATTGCCATAATTTTCTGATTCGTTATATTACTTCTTATGTACTTTAAACTGTTGCTTTACATCATTACCTGTCTAAAACTTCTATGCTTCATTAGTATAACTGTTTTATAGTATTTGCCATTTACTTGGGATTTTTAGATGAGTTGTGCTCATTCTAATCCTGACTGGATCCGTTGACAAAATATTACAGATGTTTACCCTGAGGACACTTGCCCTACTTGCTATGGATCCGGAGATGGATTAGCTACCTTTGGCCCCGACTCTCAGGAGTGATCGGGAGACTAGCTTAGTAGACTTCTTTTAGATTGATGTTTAGAACTTAAATTGTAATAACTTGAGATATTTGACTTTGTTTTGAGATTGTTTGAGATATTATTATTTAGTAGTTTTATTTTGTTGTTGTTGTTTAGTCTTATTAGTTATAGACTTCTGTGTTATCTTATCGTGCTTAGACTGTGATTGAGCTTCATTATATCTATACTTATCCTTCGTTCCGAGTTGAGGTTATGACAAATATATTATATATTTACATGAGTTGTTGTTTAGATAGTGACCTAGTACACCATTCTACCTTCGATTCTGTGACGTAGGTTGGGCGCTGTTACGCACTTGTACCCTTACACTGGGTGCGGGTCGTGACAAACAACGCTTCCGGCAAGGGATTAGTATGTGTATTACAACAGCATAAAAAAGTAATTGCTTACGCTTCTCGGCAGTTATGAAACCATGAGAAGAACTACCCGATGCATGACCGGGAGTTAGCAGCGGTTATCTTCACCTTGAAGCTTTGGAAATACTACTTATACGACCAAAGAGTGGATATATATACAGACCATAAAAGTCTCAAGTATGTCTTTACACAAAAGGAGCTCAACATGCGCCAGAGGCGATGGCTGGTGCTCATAAAGGATTTTGATGTCAACTTGCAGTACCATCCGGGTAAGACTAACGTAGTTGCTAATGCGCTTAGTTGGTACCCGATATCTTTGTTCCTAACAAAGGATCGGCATTTGCTAGAAGAAGTGGAGAAGCCTGGGCTAGAGATTGTGTTACCAGAGGCAGTGATGATGAAGCTTAGGAAATAAGCTACAGTACCAAGAGTTGACTCGCCCATGATGCAATTATAAGAACAGTCCAGCCTAATCAACAGAGTCGAGGAGACTCAATTCCAGGATGAGATACTGTGCAAGCTGAGAGACCGAGTGTTAGCCGGAACACATAAGGGTTTCTCAGTAGCTGGAGATGGAGTGTTAAGACATGGCATGAGGATTTGCGTGCCGACTGGTGAATTGAGGAACGAATTGATGCTGGAGGCACATCAGTCGCCATATTCCATCCATCCAGAAGCAAAAAAATATACAAAGATATGAGAGTACATGTATGGTGGCTTGGAATAAAAAGAGACGTGACCGAATTTGTCTCCAAGTGCTTGATCTGCCAGCAGGTGAAGGCGGACCGTCAGAGGCCAATAGGATTGCTACAGCCACTTCCTATTCCAGAGTAGAAATGGAAGCACGTCACCATGGACTTTGTAACGGGATTGCCTAGATCCCAAGAAGGGAAGGATGCAATCTGGGTAATTGTAGACAGACTGACCAAGTCTTCTCCTTTATTCCCTTCAATGTTTGTTTATCTACCGAGAGGTTAGCAACTCTTTATATGCGACATATCTACAGGATTCATGGATTTTTAGTCAGCATCGTATCAGACAGAGATAACCGGTTTACCTCCCACTATTGGAAGAGTTTACAAGAAAGCTTGGGGTCTCAGCTAAAGTTTAGCACCGCATATCATCCATAGACTGACGGGCAATCAGAGAGGACTATTCAGACACTAGAGGACATACTGAGATCATGCGTCTTACAGTTTGGAGGATGTTGGGAAGATCACTTACACCTGGTCGAATTCTCTTATAATAATAGTTACCAGGCCAGCATTCGCATGACAACATTTGAGACATTATATGGACGTCGTTGCCGCACTCACTAGCATAGGACGATGTAGGAGATTGAGTTATGCTGGGACCAGAGATGATTATGGATGTTGCAGAGAAAGTGAAGATGATCAGAGACATGTTGAGGCTCGCACAGGACCGCCAAAATCATTGGGCAGACAGTAAACGTCGAATACTAGATTTCGAGGCATGAGACAAGGTCTTCGTCAGGATTTCCCCTACCAAAGGTACCATTATATTCGGCATAGCTGGGAAGCTTAGTCCCAGGTATATTGGTCATTTTGAAGTGCTGGGTAGGATTGGAGAAGTAACGTACAGAGTGGCCCTTCTACCTAACCTCGAGGGTGTGCATAACGCCTTCACCCTCGTACAGAGTTGCCCTTCTACCTAACCAATTTTCCACTCACACCCACACCCGGATCTACCAACCTCTCTCTCCCCGTACAAACAAAAAAATAATTTCTCACAAGATTTTTCACAGAAACTTTTCCCCCCAAACCTTCACAAAGCTACCTCACTTCCTTCTACCTTCACCCTCTCCCCAATACGACTGCACCGCGATGCTCCCCACCTTGCCCCGCTCGACCCAACACCCCTCTTGGGCATTTCCGACGCAGCCCATGCGACTCCCAACCGACATCCCGCTGCCCGATCGGCCTTTCGCCGCTCGTGCCAGCCCGCGCGCCCCGACGTCCGCCGCCCGCATCCGCGCCCTCCCCGCGCGCCCGCATGTTCGTCCATATGCGACCTTCGTGCCCTTGTGCGACACTTTTCTCGTCTTTTCGGTGTTCCGAGCACCTTCATACGCCGATCCTAGTCCGAGGCCTCCCATCGGTTCTTCTTCGTCAGCTTTCTGGTAGGTTCTGTCTGAAACCCACTCTATTTCCAGAATAGGAATTAGGCAGAAACTCATAGTCTTGTCTGACCAAAGTTGACAGAATAAAGCTCTATCAACTTTGGGATAATTAGTTTTCCAATTATGTTAATTATCAGTAATATTAATGTAGTTAATTAATTAGATGGTAATTAACCGTTATTCAATTATTAGAATTGCTAGTAAGGCCATCGTAAAAATTATTGGTTTATTTATAATTTAATTAAAATAATTTTTTCAAGTAAAATGGTTAAATTAGTAGTTAATATTACTGTTGTCTTATTAGATTATAGTCTTAAAATAATATTTAAATACTGTTCTTAGTAAATATTCTAAAATAAATAAAAGGATTGCTAAATAAATGATTATCGTAGTAATCATGGTAATATAGATTTTAAAATATTTACTAAATATGTTACGGTTATTTTACGTAAATAAAACGCTAATTAGTTTCAAAAGTATTTTTATTACCAAAAAGGGTATCTTGAATATAAGTAAATCTAATTAAAATATTAGTTCTATTTATTAAAGTAAAAATCTATTTATTATTTATTTTAGATAAAAACATAGTAAATTCACATGTTATTATAATAAATAGTTTTTATCAAAAAAATTGTTTTATCAACTAGTTGCTAATTACGTGTATTATGTTAAAAGTATTAAAAGAGAATTTTTGGATAAATTATTTTCATAGCCACAAATAAATTCTAATTTGTCACGATCTTAGTATTAATTAAATTAATGATAATTCCATTTAAGAAAGTAATAAGTATTATTATTTTATTATTAAAAATGTTTTTTTCCTTATATTTCTCACTTAGAGTTTCTCTAAAATGTTTTATAATTAAGCAATTGCTTTATTATAATTATTAGTGAATTTAGGTCTAGATTATTATTGTATTATTAATAAGTTAATTAATTAGAACTCTGGCAAATCTTAGATTGGCAACTAAGACATGTTCCAGTAATGTAGGGTTCAGTTCCGGACATTAGCTTGAGTATTTTTCTGTCGTCACCTACAGCACCAGAAAACCAAGGCAAGTTTCATATTATTCAAATTTGTATTTTAGTTGATAATTAGATGCATTACATCATTAGGATTATATACTGTATCGACACTTGACTCACGGGATCCTTCTTGGACCCAAATTGATTGCTTGATTGACTTATTGACTCGGGAATTGAAGAGTAGTGTAGCGTCTGAGACCAAAACCATGTTACTAATATTGACTCTCTCACGCTAACCCCTATTGTACAGGGGATTGACCGTACCGTATGCTAGCATTAGGCCCAATGCTAGTAAACATATTGACTCTACCAGCCGGTCACAAATTACTACACACTCAAATCACTATTGAATCATTGTAGATTGCATCATTATTGCTCTTGAGATTTACTACTTTTTAACTCATTGTTATTATTTAGAAAATATAATAATGCTTTAAAATTGCTCATTGCATCTTTAATTATTTATTAGAATACTACAAATTATTATATGTTTCTTGCTCCTCTCTTGACCGGTGTGTCTAATACTACTCTATTTTCTGTTCATGGAGAGAAATCTCAGTTTTGGTACAATTTGGAGATTTTGGCTAGCAAGGAGAATCATTCTATTTTGGAGTTTTTCTTGTCATTGACACACTATAGGTAAACCCTCTAAATTGTGTTTAATTTCTGATTTCTTTGCATATTAGCCTAAATCTAGGTGTCCCCTAGCTGTGGTGTATGATTTGTGTAAGTTTGCATTGATTTCGTGTCCGTATCGGACACGTATCGTAACCTAGTTCTAGGTGTTTGTGAAAATGTCTCAATGGATTTTATTTTGATATTTTTGAAAAGTGTTTGAATGAAAATGTTGATCTATATGTGCACTTTAATTTCCCCCATGACTGAGTATAATTTGAGCCGTGTTCGTGTCCAAACAGGACACGAACACGCGCACTGCACACGCGCGGGCAGTATTCTGCTGCCCGACTGTGAGTGCTCTTCGCACAGGACACGAGGACATGGGAAATTTAGGGAGGATGTTGGTGCAATGTCTGTCACCATCCTTCCAAATTTTGGGATCATATAGTGCACTACACAGGGAGTAATCGAACCCGCAATGGACACGCGCTGTGCGCGCACTGTCACATAACACGCACTGATACGGGTCTCGTATCCATTGTGGACACATTGGGGACATGTTGCAGGCTGCCTAGGGTGTAGCCCTATCCTAGGCAAACCCCCAGGCGCAAGTACGTGTCTTGGTTTGTACTGTGTCGTGTCCACAAATGGGTTGAACACGTACACGAGACTGTGCACTGGATTGTGTGGCTCGTGTGTTGGAATGGTCTTGGACATGTTTGTGTCCAGTTTTTGGACACTAGGACACACCTATGACACACTCACATGTGACACTTCATTTACCAACCCTTTAATTCGATTATTAACTGTATTTTGAATTCAAATTTGTGATTTCCCCAATTTCCTGATACTAGGTATTGATTTTCAAAATTCTGAGATTTAAACTTGTGTTTACTGATTTTTGAATGAATAAATCATTATGTTTAATCCCATATCATGTCTGAGAATTAAACTACATGTTAGGTTTCATGTTGGCTAGGTATGGATTGGTTGAGCAGGCATCGTATTAGGTATGGATTGGTTGAGCAGGCATCATGCCAGCATAGATTACCGTGGGGGTAGAGTTCTGTTCGGAGCGCCAGGAGAGCCAGAGTTCGAGTTCACCCGACGGCAGGCGGAGCAGAGCAACAGGATTTTCTGCGAAGTTTCAGTTGAGGAGTAGGCGGCTCCACATCCTTTGATTACAGAGTTCATGGATGTCTTTTCGGAGGACTTGCCATGACTTCCACCGGACAGGATGTTGAGTTCTCGATAGACTTGGTTCCCGACACGGAACCGATTTCTCAGCATGTCTATCGAGTGAACAATAGTGAGTTGGTGGAATTGAAGAAGCAGGTGGATGAGCTGCAAGACAATGGCTTCATCCGATCTAGTTCTTCACCTTGGGGTGCTCCGGTACTCTTTGTACCCAAGAAGGATGGGTCTGTACGGATGTGTATCGACTACAGGGCACTCAACAACCTCACGATCAAGAACAGATACCCACTGCCGCGGATTGATGATCTCTTTGATCAGTTGAGCGGAGCTCGGGTTTTCTCGAAGATTGATCTGAGGTCAGGTTATCATCAGGTAAAGGTGAAGAAGGAGGATATCCCGAAGACCGCATTCAGGATGCGATATGGTCAGTTTGAGTTCTTGGTTATGCCGTTTGGGCTGACCAACGCCCCGGCGATATTTATGAACTTGATGAACAAGGTGTTCCACCAGTACTTGGACAAGTTCGTGGTGGTGTTCATCGATGATATCCTGGTGTACTCGAAGACTGAGGAGGAGCATAAGGAGCATTTGAGAGTGGTTCTGGAGACACTCAGGAGGGAGAAGCTTTATGGCAAGCTCTCAAAGTGCGAGTTCTTTCTGGACAGAGTTGACTTCTTGGGTCATGTGGTGACTGGAGATGGGATCTCAGTAGATCCAAAGAAGATTACGGCAGTTGAGGCTTGGTCGGCACCGAGTTCAGTAGCAGAAATCAGGAGCTTCTTGGGACTGGCAGGCTACTACAGGAGGTTCGTACAGGATTTCTCCCGAATTGTAGAGCCGTTGACTAGGCTGACCCGGAAGGATGCAGAGTTTGTTTGGTCAGAGGAGTGTCAGATCGCTTTTGATGAGTTGAAGAAGCAGCTGACGACAGCTCCGATTCTGACCTTGCCATCCGGATCAGGAGGGTTCACTATCTACAGTGACGCCTCAGGGAAAGGTTTGGGTTGTGTCTTGCAGCAGCATGGGAATGTGATTGCCTATGCTTCCAGGCAGTTACGTCCCCATAAGAAGAACTACCCTACCCACGACTTGGAGTTGGCAGCAGTAATTTTTGCTTTGAAGTTGTGGAAACACTACTTATACGGAGAGAGGGTGGAGATCTTCACATATCATAAGAGCTTGAAGTATGTGTTTACACAGAAGGAGCTCAACATGAGGTAGCGCAGGTGGTTGGAGTTGATGAAGGACTTCGACATTTCACTATAGTATCACCCAGGGAAGGCCAACGTGGTTGCCGATGCCTTGAGTAGGTATCCGACAGCCATGTGTTTGACTATGGATCGTCACTTGCTAGCAGATTTGGAGAGCCTAGGGATTGAGGTGATTTTACCAGGAGTTCAGATGCAGATGTGGGGCCTTTAGATTCAGTCGGACTTGATGGAGAGGATCAAGTCGACGCAGTTCGAGGATGTTGCTCTGCGGTGTATCCGAGAGCAGGTTCTAGCAGGGCTGGTGGATGATGAGTTTACCCTTGCAGAGGATGGTGCTTTGAGGTACGGTTCCAGGCTATGTGTGCCCAGTGGAGAGCTCAGAAAGCAGGTCATACAGGAGGCCCACCGATCTCAGTACTCTATACATCCTGGTGCCAACAAGATGTACAGGGATCTGAGGGAGCACGTCTGGTGGTATGGGATGAAGAGGGAGGTAGCTCGCTTCGTAGCCAGGTATTTGGTATGTCAGCAGGTCAAGGCAGAGAGACAGAGGCCAGGAGGTTTGTTGCAGCCATTACCCATTCCAGAGTAAAAGTGGGAGCATATCACGATGGATTTTGTTTCTGGATTGCCGCGTACACCAGGAGGGAAAGACGTGATTTGGATCATCGTAGACAGGCTGACTAAATTGGCCCACTTTTTGCCATTTAAAGTGGACACATCTACTGAGAGGCTTGCAGAGATGTACATGCGGCAGATTGTCATGATTCATGGAGTTTCAGTCAGCATCATCTCGGATCGGGATAGTTACTTTACTTCCCATTTTTGGCGGAGTCTACAGACTAGTTTGGGCACTCAGCTTAAGTTTAGTACTGCATACCACCCTCAGACGGACGGACAGTCAGAGAGGACTCTTCAGACGCTCGAGGACATGTTGCGGACGTACGTCTTGGATTTCGGAGGATCCTGGGAGGATCACCTGCACTTGGTGGAGTTTGATTACAACAACAGTTTTTAGGCCAGCATTAAGATGTCACCTTTTGAGGCATTGTACGGGCATAGGTGTCGTACGCCCTTATCTTGGGATGATGTTGGAGAGCGAGCTTTATTGGGACCTGAGATGG
>JANAVB010025196.1:52732063-52743714 GCA_029216955.1 Iris pallida
GTATAACTGTACAGGTACCTTATAATTGTTAGATGTATGTGACCTAGGACAGCGTTATATCGTTGACACTGCGGCGTTGGCTGGACATAACCACTTCTCTTGCCCCTATACTGGGTGCGGGTCGTGACAACGGGAGACCAACATTTTTTGGTGACAACGATGAAGAGGAGGTGCTCTTTAGTACCTACTACGTACGGAACCGATTTGAGTTCTGAGGACATAGTTGAACCCAATCAGGGGGCCCAGGATTCCTAGTGGTACTGGCAGTTTAGTTTCTTTGTTTTTAAAGTTGTAATAAAGGACTGGTTATAATAATTTGACTATACAATGTTGGTATGTTTTTATTTCTTAGACAGACATTAGTTCTGGACTTTAATGTTTAAATAAATAAAAAAATTTAATTCCTGCAGTTTAGAATGTTGTACTTTAGTTATTACTGATTGATACAGCTTACTGCCGCCGTCTCACAATATTGCATGCTGGACATGATCCGACTGGACCCAGAATTTTGGAATCGGTTCGTGACACTTGGTATCCGTTAGACTGGAGTTCGTTTTGATCAGGTGGATTGACAAACGCTTCCACACGCCCCACTGTGCTTGGTGTCCATTAGACAGGGGTTGGTTTGATCAGGTGGGTTGGCAAACGCTTCCATGCACCCAACAAATGGTATCTGAGCCCATGATTATGAGGCTAGTTTGGATGGCTCTAATTGGTTCGAGACAGATGGTGCTTAATATTTATGTGTATAATCGGACTATATAGGCGCTTCTCAAGGTAGATTAGGAGCATCAACTACACGAATTGGCTTCAAATGTGGGTTTGACGAGCCTAAGGTGGAGCAAGACTTATGGTTGGCATACAATGGTGGTGTAGATGAACGTGTGGGTTTGGTTCTGTGGTCGAACGGATCGTGATGACAATATGTTGGATCTCCTGTGTGTTCGGCTGGCGAAAACGAATAAAAAGGTAGCAAGGGGTGCTAAGGTTATTCGGCTGATATGAACGAACAAAAGGTAGCATGGGTGCTAAGGTTGTTCAGCTAGCGGTAACAAACAAATGTAGCAAGGTGCTAAGGTTATTCGGCGAGCGAAAACGAGCTAAAGTGGAGATTGTCAAGTTGTATCTCATTTTTGATTGAGCACTCAAATGGGAGGTGACAATGGAGTTGATAATTTAGTCCCACATCGGGTAGGCGATGGGATCATATGGTGTAGATAGTTGAGATTGGTTCAGGCCTTACATGAGAATTCTCTTTTAAGGCATATGGACCCAATTCAATATCGCCCCTCATGGGACAACTCTGATTCGGATCATACCGTGTTCCCAACAAATATATCTAAATAACAACAATGAGGCAAAAAACATAATCTTTTTTTTCATAATCTATAATGTGTTGGAGTCCAGTCTGGATTTGGTAATATCATATTTATGGAGTCCAAATATGATTAAATATTTTATTTAATTTGATTTGGATATCCATAATTAGTGCTGGACTATTTTAGATATAATAGGATTCTTATTTAAGGGTTTTCTATTTAAGAGATCCTATTATAATCTAAAATAGGATGTTGATGGACTATTTTAGGTGCAGTAGGATTCTTATTTGAGGCCTTCCTATTTAAAAAATCCTATTATGATCTAAAATAGGTTTTTCTCATCATATATATGGGGTGAGGGTTGAGGTACAAAGTACAGCACAAAAGTGGAGATTCGAGGTGCTCGTCCACAGAAAATCTAAGAGAAAGTTTCGCACTTTGCTCTTAGGACTTCGCCATCCAAGACAGAAGGAAGAATAGATCTAATTGAGGGGTTGTCAACTTCGGTTAGGGAGATTGCTACGGGTTGGTGATCGATTTCAATTGTAATCTTTCTTTTCTTCTTGAGTATGGTAAGGGAGTTGAACCTATTAGGGCAAAGGGTTCAACATTAGTTTTTGTCAATCTTGTAATTTCATCTGAGTTATAGAGATTGGGATTTGTCCAGGTTACGTAGTCATCGCCATATACTTGTCTTTATCTGTGCTTGGTGTCCGTTAGACGGGGGTTGGTTATTTTAGGTGGGTTGGCCTAAGTTTTCGATGCGGCAACGTCTCAGACACGGTATCGGAACGCAAGAGGGCATATCCGATTTCCAACATCTGGTATCAGAGCTTTGGAGGTTCTGGCAACTATGTCTATGGAGCATATGAACACTCGTATGATCACCCTCACAGGAGAAAACTGGGCGATTTGGAAGCCAAGGATGGAGGATCTACTCTGGTACAAGGACTTGCATGGTCCGTTGGAGGGCGACAACGCAAAGCCAATGGACAAAGCTGCTGAAGACTAGAAATGACTGGATCGGAAGGCCGTTAGATTCATCCGCCAATGGTTGGATGATTCGGTGTTTCACCACGTGTCCATGGAGAGTTCAGCAAAAGCATTATGGGACAAGCTGCATTCGCTGTACAAAAGGAAGACGGCTGGCAACAAGGTGTTTCTTATTCGCCAACTCGTCAACTCGAAGTACATGGAGGGTGCCCCAGTGGCACAACATCTGAACGAGGTTCAGGATATCATCAATCAGCTGTCTGCGATGAAGATGGTGATTGATGATGAGCTTTAGGCCCTAATGCTCTTGAGTTCTCTACCGGAAAGCTGGGAGACGTTGGTGGTGTCGGTGAGCAACTCTGTGCCTGATGGAGTTGTCACGATGGAGGCAATCAAAAGTAGCTTATTGAATGAGGAGGTCCAGCACAAGCAAGTGGAGCCGTCGCAGGAGTCCGCTCTGGTGACTTTCTACGGGAAGGGAAGACCCAATTCACAGGCAAGGATAGGGGGAGTTCTCAGAAGCTTGCGATTGTGGACCGCAAGGAGGGCTACTATCATTGTGGCGAAATGGGTCATATCAAGAGAAACTGCATGAAGCTCAAAGCTGAGAAAGTAAAAGGTAAGGACGATCAGGAGGATCTTACAGCAATGGGAGATATATATCATCATCACAGCAACCGACGCAGAGGAACCTTGTGGCATGTGTCATGACGGTGACTGGGTCATGGACACGGGAGCGTCGTATCATGTCACTCCACTAGGAGGATCTTCATGTCATACCGCAGCGGCAGATTTGGACGTGTGAAGATGGATGACAAGGGCATGGCTGCAGTTGTATGCATCGATAATGTGCACTTGACAACGGAGCTCGGTGAGAAGCTTGTTTTCAAGGGTGTACGACATGTACCGAGTTTGCGCTACAACTTGATTGCGGTAGGGAGACTGGCAGATGATGGCTGTCGCAGTCTGTTTGGGGACAAAGATTGGATGCTTACGAAGGGTTTCTAACAGCTGGCTCGGGAAGATTTATGTTGTGGCATGTACAGGCTCAAGCCGATGAGCTATACAGGTAGGCCACAGACACCGGATGGAGACTCAAGGGGTGCTCGACAGGAGGTGGGTCGTCGAGAACTTGCTGAGGAGGGGCTTCTAGGTGCTTTGAGGAATATGGAGGATTCGGTTCGTCGAGACAAAGCGACGGATGGTGGTGAGTCAAAGATTGAGGGTCAGTCTGTCGGTCCCATGACAGCTGGTCGGTCTCCAGGTGGGGATTGCTCTACGGATCTGGTTTTGGCGACAGGTGGTTAGCTAAAGCTTCACGGAGCGACATCGATTTCAGCAGTTCGAAGCCAGGAAGGAGATCAAGATTTACAGCAAACTCAATCTGAGGCAGGAGCATCATCATTCACACAGTTCAGGAGGAGTTGTGGGTCATCGACGGCATGCACAGTGCATGATGTTCTGCTCGAGGACGCATGTGTATGGGAGAGTTTCAAGTTCAGACACGAAGGTGGGTAGGTTCAGGAGTTCGAATCTCAGGAGGATCGCACCGTCTGCTTGGTTGGGCCAGCAAAGGATGAAGAAGCTCGTCGGAACGTTAACACTTTACGGTAGAAGACAGAAGTCGGGGACATGCAGCCGAGACTTGCGGTGAGGCTGATCGTCAGGGACTTCGGTCTTGATCGTGTTATTGATATCGGCAGGATCCCAGTAGTGCAAGAGGTGCTACGCATGGCAGCTAACGTCGACGTGACGGCCGAGGAGCTGGAGACGAAGATGCAAAGCAGCTCGGGGGATCGAAGATCAGTGGCATGGGAGAACAGGAACTCTGTCACATGACGACAGGCATGGAGTCCTGTTGAGAAGCCATGGGGTCAACACCCTCTCATCATACTGGAGGAGGAGATTGTTGGAGTCCAGTCTGAATTTGGTAATAGCATATTTATGGAGTCCAAATCTGATTAAATATTTGATTTAATTTGATTTGGATGTCCATAATTAGTGCTGGGCTATTTTAGATATAATATGATTCTTATTTGAGGGTTTCCTATTTAAGAGATCCTATTATAATCTAAAATAGGATGTTGATGGACTATTTTAGGTGTAGTAGGATTCTTATTTGAGGGCTTCCTATTTAAGAAATCATATTATGACCTAAAATAGGTTTTTCTCATCCTATATATATGGGGTAAGGGTGGAGGCACAAAGTACAGCACAAAAGTGGAGATTTGAGGTGCTCGTCCACAGAAAATCTAAGAGAAAGTTCCGCACTTTGCTCTTAGGACTTCGCCATCCAAGACAGAAGGAAGAATAGATCTAATCGAGGGGTCGTCAACTTCGGTTAGGGAGATTGCTACGGGTTGGTCAGCGATTTCAATTGTAATCTTTCTTTTCTTCTTGAGTGTGGTGAGGGGGTTGAACCTATTAGGGCAAAGGGTTCAACATTAGTTTTTGTCAATCTTGTAATTTCATCTGAGTTATAGAGATTAAGATTTGTCCAGGTGACGTAGTCACCGCCTTATACTTGTCTTTATCTGTGCTTGGTGTCTGTTAGACGGGGGTTGGTTATTTCAGGTGGGTTGGCCTAAGTTTTCGTTGTAGCAACGTCTCAGACACGCTATCAAAGCGCAAGAGGGCGTATCCGATTCCCAACACAATGATTACAAAGACCTTCAATAGCCAACTAAACATGCCACCTTGGATTACAACTTTTTGAAATCTAAAAGAATTATAATCTCTTTTATTCCTTATCAATTTCTTTCTTAGTTTTGTTCTACCCAATAGGCCTCAAACGTAAAAATATATTGTTTACTTCCCGCAAGAATTAAGTTAATTGTAATTAGGGTTTTTCTTTACATATATATTCTAGATAAATTATAGCGACTTTTGCACATATATAAACATGTTAAGTTAATTGTATTAGGGTTTTTCTTTACATATATATTCTAGATAAATTATAGCAACTTTTGCACATATAAAAACATGTTTAGAACGAATCAATAAGTCTTGGCTTTTGACTTGATGAAAGTAACAGTAGAAAGAATAAACTTGATATTAAAAGTTTGAACCAGATTTGGAGATTTATTTAACTATGGCAGAAGTGAGAAGTCTACACATGTATCATATGCATGATAAGAGGATTACGTACGTCTCGATCATATACACTGCTCAATAGTTCTACAAAAATGTCCTTAAGGGGTTTTTGGTATACGATATTTTTTTTTTCTGAAAAAAAAAAAAATTAGGATGTGAATCTATTACCATATTTGTTGGACCATAAAAAATTTATTTTCAAAAATTAAAAATATTCCGATAAATAGTTTATCTATAAAATATGGAAATCCTATTCCTTAGGGGGCGTTTGGTATGTTGTATCTTTTTTATTCCTGAAAAATTTAGGGTGGAAATCTATTACCATGTTTGTTTGGACTATAAAAAATTTATTTTCGAAAATTAAAAATACCCGATAAATAATTTACCAATAAAACATGGGAATCATATCCCTTAAGAATAGGTGAGTATATTTTTTGCCCGGGCAAAAAAGTTTGTTTAAATTTTTTTTCTTCTTTTTTGATCATTTTTAACGCTATTTTCGTTTTTTTATCATTTTTTTTTTCGTTTTTATCGTTTTTGGTCATTTTTTGTCTTTTATCTTTTTTGTCCTTTTTTGTCGTTTTCGTCTTTTTTGTCCTTTTTGTCTTTTTAGTAATTTTTTGTCTTTTTTTATTTTTTTTGTCATTTTTAGTAGTTTTAGAAGAAAAAAAACGAAAAAAAAAAAAGGTAGATGAAAATCTCATAATCAACATATGGAGGTGAGTTAAAAACTTCAATTACATTAATGGCCTTCTTATTTATAAGAAATTGAGTAACAATAAAGATAAAACAAAATAATCTAAGATAACAATAATATAATGAAGAAATATCCTCATTATCCATAATGATTGATATGGGTGAGTTGGAGGTTTGAATTGATAAGTCCAAACCTTGAACTTATAATTGGTATGATCCTCTAACATCTCCCCCAAACTGTGTGTGTGGTGGCCATGCACAGTTTGTCGCGTAATGATTCCATAGCAGTTCATCCACCATCTTAGATTTGTTTGAGAGAGAAAGAGAGGGAGCATCTTGGGCTTGTTGAAGAGAGAGCATCTTGGACTTGTTGAAGAGAGGGCATCAAGTTTATCTATCCTCTTTTTCTGTCCTTTATTTGTTCTGGTATTGCTTTTGAGAGCTTCCCACACAACATGGAGTGTTCTGATTCCACTCACGAAGAAGACGATCAGATGTGTGGGATTGTTTGAATTTGGAGTGTTGGGTTGTTTGGATTTTGTGTGATGCATCAGTGAATTTTTTTGGATTTGGTGTGTGGAGTTGTTTGATTTGTTTTTGATGCGAAATTTACCGTATCAGTGGGATATGGGATTATTTGAATTGGTATGTGGGATTATTTGAATTTGGTGTGATGCATCGGTGTTTGGATTGAATTTTGTGTATGGGATTGTTTGAATTTGGTGTGATATATTTGGGGAGAAATAATGTTGTGTCGAGTGATCACAACCTACTCTGATACCAAGAAGAAAAAACGAAAAAAAAAAACAGTACCAAGAAGAAAACCGAAAAAATAAAACAGGTAGATGGAAATATCATACTTAACATATGGAGGTGGGTTAAAAATCTCACCACACCGATTACATTGATGGCTTTCTTATTTATAAGAAATTGAGTAACAATAAAGATAGAACAAAATAATCTAAGATAACAATAATATAATGAAAAAATATCCTCATTATCTATAATGATTGATATGGATGAGTTTAATGTTTGAATTGATAAGTTCAAATATTGAACTTGTAATGTATGATCCTCTAACAGTTTTTTTTTTGCCTTTTTTGTCATTTTGGTCCCATTTTGGTATTTTTTTGGTCGTCTTTTGCTTTTTTTGTCCTTTTTTTGTAATTTTTATCTTTTTATTTTTTTTGGTCATTATTGTCGTTTTGTAGTATTTTTTTGTTCTTTTGTCTTTTTTTTTATTTTTTTTTTATCCTTTTTACCCTTTTTTTGTCCTTTTTGTTGTTTTTGTCGCTTTTTTTTTTGTCTTTTTTGGACCATTTTTGTCATTTATAAAGTAGTTTTTTTTGTCATTTTTGGGTTTTTTTCTTTGTTCTTTTTGTCCCTTTTTGGCCATTTTTTTTGTTGTCATTTTTTGTCTTTTTATCATTTTTTTTGTTGTTTTTTGTTAATTTTTTTTTCTCGATTTTGTCGCTTTTATTCGTTTTTGTTGTTTTTAGGTTTTTTTGGCCATTTTATTAGATTTTTTTGTCGTTTTACTTTTTTTTTTCCTTTCCATTTTGACGTTATTTCATTTTTGAATTTTTTTTATTATTTTTCGAGAATATTTATATAATCACCAAATATGGAAATGTAATTTGGATAGCTTTTCTGAAATTTTGTTTTGAAAACAGTTTTCAAAGAAGATCTTATAAAGTTGTTTTCTAGAAGTAAAAAATTATGACTTTACGTTTGGCTACTTTTATCTGAAAAATAATTTTAAGAAACAAATGTTAAAATTTTCGTTTGGTAATTTTTAAACAAAAGTAGTGTCCACCCCCAAATTTTTGCCTGCCAAATCAGTGTCCACCTCGGCACATTTCGTGTCCCACCTCTGGGTTCGATCCCAGGTTGTAACTACACACAAGATCATTGAGTCCGACACAAATCAGTACATCAAATCAGTCATAAATCTAATCCGGACACTGTGTCCGGTACAAACACCCCTACTATGTCGGAGCTTCGAACTCGCCCTTCACCCATCGAGCAGCCCCGAAGGAACCCTTTCTCCTCGAGAACTCTGACGAGTCTCTGGCGCTCAGATCCGGGCCCTCTTCTCTGTGCTTCGACCTCCCCTTCTTCCTCCGGTCAGAGGCAACAACAAAGACCACTAGCGCGCTTTTCCACCCCTGGAATTCCTCTAGTCTCAATCAACATCTCCGACCTCGACTCCAGTGAACGAAGACCAAGTCCGAGGCGAGGATCAACGACGACGGTGGCGGAGTTATCATCGACATCGACGCAAACGTCGCACAGGTCCACGGAGGGAGGCGATGACGGGGACTTCCGTCGCTCCAGAGGCAGTGGAGGCCATTAACGGAGACGCTAAGGAGAGTGGAGGGGCTATCGGGGTTGGGAGCGCAAGGGGCGAGGGAGGTGGGGATGGGTTTTGGCTGGTGGGTTTATTCTTTTTGTAGAAGTGGAGGTGGGGATGGGTTTTGGCAATGGAGAGAGAGAGAGAGAGAGAGAGAGGGGTTGTGTTTGATTGCAACGTGAAAATATGTGGAAAAGAAATTAGTTCCATGAAATTATTTTCTAGGAAAACAAATTCTATGAAATTTTAAAATTTTTCATGAAAAACTTAATTTGGATGTTTGATTGTCATTATTTTCCACGAAAAATAGTTATTTTTCATGGAAATAATATTTTTCTATGGGTTGGACAAGTTTCATTTTCTACCATTTTAGAAGAAAATATCAAAAAGGATACGTTTTTGGAAAATAATTCTAAGAAAAATATAAGCTATCAAACACTACAATTGGTGAAAATTTTGTGGTGAAAATATTTTTCGTGGAAAAAAGCCCAATCAAACTCAGCCATAGAAAAGTGATTTTGACTCCACTCCAAAAATGACGTTTAAACATCGATTTTGGAGTTTTGTTTTTAATTATTATTATTATTATTTTTTTTTTTTTTGATGCAGCCAAAGCCAACACTATTTTCCCCACTTTTACCATTTACATCATGAAAACAACGGTTAAACTTCTCACCAAATGGCCGTGCTTTATGATTCTTAAGAGCATCTCCAACCCTATTGTGAGTTTGAAAAAAATGGTTGCCACATAGGAATGACAACCATTTTTTTCAAAAGTACTTCTCCAATGCAAATGTAAAATAAAGTGTGGAGTTGACATGGCAATGACATGGCAAAGACAATGTGAAGTTGGTTGTCTAGATCTAGACAATGTACTTCACAATGTCTTTATGTCCACATCATTTGTGAATAAAAATATTTATAAAAAAGAAGTAGAAGAGTAAAAGTTGTCTTGGAAGTTGTAAAAAAATATTTGTATTGTCTTCTCAATACTTTTGTATTGGAGATGACTTTTTAAACCCATTGTCATTTGTGAAATAACATTGCCACCTATACAAGACATTGTCTTGTGCCTCATGCCACCTAGGATTCACAACACAAAACAAGACAATAGGGTTGGAGATGCTCTAAGAATTTTTGGCATGTCTGTGTTTTGCAAAAGAATACATCGATGGATGGTTCAGACTTCATAGCTGCATGGACACAAAAAAAGGCATTTGAAAGGCACTACTTTATGGACGCTGCTCGCAGTTTTGTGACTGTTTTCTGGCCCGTCCGTCACATTACAGTTTTCCTTTGGCCTTATGTTCCAAATTTTTGAAGAATAGGGCTCGGTACTACTGGAAGTCAATGTTGACTGCCACGTGGTTGCAGACCAACTGACGGTCACGTAAACCACAAACAATTTTTTTTTCTACTTTAATGCATGCTTATTTCATTCTCCCCTCTATAGCAATTAACAAGAACATATTATTTGTTTTGTTTTTTGTTTTTTTCCTCTATCGAGGAAATTCAGATCATGTAACCAAAATTCTATATTTCTAGAAATCAATTTCAATGCGGAAAGAAAATTATTTTTTTCTTTGAAAAATTAAAATTTACATCAATTTTTCTTTTCGTTGTTTGGAAATGTCATAAAATTTGGAAAATGTCATAGAAAAGTGAATCATTTATGAATGCCATAGAAAAGTGAATATTTTGGTATGAGAAATTTTTTCTATAATTTTTTTTGGAATAATTTTTCTTCCATTCTCCTTTCATTGACATCTAAATACAGAAAGAAGTGATTTTTTTTTTTCAAGGTCCTGACTATACAAACCGAAGGTGACCTTAGATCATACATATCGAATTAACAAAGTGTAACATATTAATAATTTATACTTTGATTTCAAAAAAAAATAATTTATACTTTACATATGTGAACTAGCTAGCTAGAGTTGAAAATAGAATTTAGTCAACATCATGAACAACCAATCTGTAAAATAAGCATTGAGAATTCAGTTCAGATAATCACGTGGCAGTCACATTGACTTCCAGCAATAAAGAAGATGGAACACCTTTTGCATCCTCGTAATTAAAAATAATAAAACTATATGTATTTGTTATAATTCTTTTTCCTAGGCAAGTGATAAAAAAAGGTCTTCTATGCTGCTGATTTAAAAGATACAGCTAATACCAAAGAGTTGAATGGAGTCCATCTTGTGGACCTCAATATTTAAAAAAAAATAGTTGTAAAAGGCTACTTGTATTCTTTTTCCTATTATTGCATAGATAAACTACTCAATTTATTTTTTTTTTTCGTTCAGATTCAATGCTCATGGAAGTTGGTCTTATGCATGGACAGTTTATGTTACTCACGTGTTTATATATTTTTTTTTCCGAAGAAAATAAATATTATTGATAGAATCAAAAAGTTATAAAATTATAATTCCGTCCAAAGTATAAAATGATGTCATAGGTCAATGCTATCTATTCTACTATATAATAAAAAAAATTTGGTGGTGAAACTTTTGAATTCCTAAAATACCCTTGAATATTTTATAAATATGATATTATTATGTCAACTTGCATGACATTTATATTTAAGAGTTACAGCAATAAAGTTTGCATGCAATTTTTTTTTTTCCATACAACTCTACATGTTTCAATGGTAATAAATTTTTATGTCTGACACCATTTTTCAAAGATTATTATTCTCAATAAAAAATTAAAAACAAAAAACAAAAATTTGTACTTCGAATCTCTTGGCACTGTAAAAAGAAAGCACACACATGAATAGTCATCTGAAAAAGACGAAAAGACAATAACTGATCTTATGACATTCTAGTTAAAATACGTGTACATGTGGACTAGTCTATATCAGTTTCTAGGGTAAAGTGCAAAAAATCCCTCGTTAAATATGTTACTTTTGCACTAAAAGACCTTTTAGAATTTTTTGTCAGTTTACCCTCCTTAGATTATATATCCGCTCGATTAGGCCCCTCCAGCCAAATTTTAAAAATTTATACCAAAAATATCCCTCCCCACCTCCGGCGGCGCCGGCGCCGGCGAGCCCCCCCCCCCCCCCCCTCCCACGCCGGCGATCCCCCCCCCCCCCCCCCCCCCCCCCCGACCCCCCCCCCCATCGCCGGCGATCCCCCAGCCCCCCCGACCCCCCCTCCATCGCCGGCGATCCCCCCCCCCCCCCCCCCCCCCCC